>JAUMHN010354173.1:0-17485 GCA_032360265.1 Heliamphora ciliata | reverse complement strand
CCAAAATAACCTTCTTCTTCTTCTTTTTTGTTTTCTTTTTTTCTTCTTTTTTTTTTTTCACACGGCTTTCGCCGGTGACTTTCACACTAATTGCAGAAAGTAAGACAAACACGTATAGGTAACCCTTTCCTCAAGCCTTATATAGAATCGAACGTTAGGGAAGTACTTAACATGGACATAAGCAACATCAACATGAGAGTATTAACTCGAGGGTCAATCGATGAAAACTCAATAATTGTCATGTGAGAAACGTCCATAGGAGAAATTTGACAACTCAAGTGTGGGAACATTTACATTGATGCAATCATGGAAGTGCATAAATTTTGGAGAGAAAATATATCGTTCATATACCAATTATAGAAATACAGAATTCAACCATTGTTAATATGCACACATAATCAATATGAAAATACTCTTTGATAGATATGAAAATATGCAGTCTTCAAGAAGTTTTCAAGATTGCAATGATTTTTTTTTTAAACCAATAAGATTCAACAAGAACACAAAAAAATGAAATCGAAATTACACTTGGATAACTACATTACGTGTATAGTGAATATTAATTGTTAACTAAATTTACGTTCTAGTGTAGGAATTAATGATACTCTCTTGAAAAAACCTATAAGTTTTGATTATGCAAACCCTGTAGGAGGATTTTGTATCTGACATATCAAATAAGTTAAGTGAAAAGTTTCAATGAAATTATAAGCAGTCGATTAAATAAAATTATCACTAATTTAATTTAATCAACCAGTATTTGTAATCTTAACGCGGGGAGTTAAATAAGCATTTAATGACATGAAACTTGAAATGAAATAAAATTTGAGATAAGGTTGAGGGTGCAATTATAACTTATTAGTGGTGAGAATTATAATTTATATGGCTAGGTTACTAATTTAGTCTGAATTAGGGTTTCCTATTTACATAAAAAAACTCGAGCCTATTTACTCCTTAGGTCCCTGGCTCCCTATCGGAGGCTATATATATATATATATATGTAGTTTTATTGTCTTCGCAGCTACGGTTTTTATTTTCATTTGTGATATCAAAATACAGTGGCGGCTGAGATAGAGAGTTTAGGTCATGAACTTCACACTTTTCATGATTGGGCATACAGAAATACGGTAGAAGACTTGGCGTGCGATTGAGTTTGCAGTTCGTGTGCATGCAACAGTTTTGGTTTGTGTTCATGTGGTGTTTTTTGTTTGTGTGGTGAGACGAGATCGAACCAGAAAGATCTCGAAGGTATAAACCTGGTTCCACTATATGGATTTTTATCAGGTTCTCAGGTATCTTTTTTTTTGGTATAATTTATATGCACTCATTGATTTTTGGGATTTCGTCCCAACATAAACAACTAGATAAATTAGTAGACTATAGAAACCAACCTTGGGGCTAAATTTTTTTAAGCAAGCTCTCTCACGTTGGACTTGAATATTTGATCTTATTTTCTTTTTTGGATAACTGGTAAATGATATCATAAATGGGGGCACAAAGGGGTAGCAACAGTTTAGAAAAAAAACCCTTATCATTTGTAAATCTTCATTAATTAAAAGATTTTGTGAAATTAAAAATTTGATTCAAAAGAATACCGGAGGACCAACCATCCAGAAAAGAGAATAATTACTTCACAACTAAAAATAGGTCTTCCTTAGCCTCAGAAGTCTTATTGCATTCTATCCAAATGATCCACATTAGAGCCATAGGAGCTAAGATCCAGGCCACCTTTCTCTTCCTTTCCACTCTGTCTCATACTAGTGCTAGCAGGTTATTTGGAATATTAAACGTGCAAATCCTTTCAATTGTTTCTCATCTTTTTATGCTTGTGCTTCACCACCCAGACTGCTATAAGGAAAATTCTTTTTGTGGGGTTCGACAGCACAATGTTGGTGGGATTACGAGGCCCAACCAATCTCTTCGGCCATCCAACTGACCAACTATTGGCTGAAATTGATTCTGAACTCGCGCAGTGGAATTCTCAGTTAACAAAACCTGTAACCAAGATTTCCTATGGGCATTTCCCACTTTCATTTTCGGCGGCCTCGGACTCTGGTAAGACCCTGAAGGATATTTTTATCAAACAATCCTTATCAGCTTATCTATGTGGGCATCTCCATACTAGTTTTGGTAAGAATTTGAAACGGCATCATCACTCAAGTGATAATCTCTTCATCTCCCAAAAGTTTTTCCAGTGGAGTGCACAACAAACATCTTCAGGAAGTACAGAAAATTGTTCAAATGGAGCCCCAGGATTCAAAGAATTCTGGGAGTGGGAAATGGGTGATTGGAGGAAGAGTAGAACCATGCGCATTTTGGCTATTGATAGAGGTTTGTTGTCATTTGTTGATATTGATTTCAAATCGGGGGCTAAAGAAGTAATCATATTGCCCACGTTTCCTCTAGACTCGCGCTTTACGTTAATGTCATCAGCTGACCAGTATAAATCTCAGTCTGCAGACCCTTTATCTTATGCGACTATCAGAGCTCTGGTTTTTTCTGTTTCCTCGATTGTATCAGTTACGGCTAGGATATATGACTCAAGCCCTGGAAATCTCCTTTTGGTCCTAGAGGCATCCATGGGAAAGCATGCAGGTACCTTCTCCAGGGGAGATCTTTATACGACTCCATGGAATTATAAAGCATTTGAGGCTGCTTACCCCGATAGATTTTGGCTGCAAATAGAGGCTACAGACATTAAGGGTGGGTCAACTTTGTCTGAATTGAGGCCGTTTTCGATAAATGGTTTAAAAGCTAAGCTCTCATGGACATGGAAAGAATTTATAGTCATGGGTTGTCAATGGGATGCTTTATATTACCCAATTATCTGGTCCTTCTATTTGTTTATGTTCTTGATTCTTATTATTCTGAAAACTATCCTCTCTTTTTCGAAGAGGCATTATAATTATAAGAACTTCATTGGCAACAAAGGTTTCATAAATGGGATTGCATGGGTTTTAACAGAGCTGTATGGAGTTCCTCTGTTATGGCTGGGTATGTTAATTTACTTGTTCTACCTTTTGTTATTTCCTTGGCTTTTTGGGCATGTCTTTACCGATGATGGAGAAAGGGGATACATGACCTATAAAGGCTGGGTGGTGAAATTAAATGAGATGGGAAAACTGGAATTTATTGGATTTCCAGATGTAATGGTTATTGTCCTTCCGCATCTTTTCTTCGTGGTGTTACCCACTATTTTGGTGACTGGGGCACTGGCTGCCGAAAGAGGGATTTATCGGGAGCATTTTCATTTACTATCGGGCAAGAAAGAAGATGATCATGTTGTGGAAAATATGGGATCTCAGAGCCGTGATTCTTGCAGGAATGGAAAATCAAAGCACCGTCTTGGCAAGCAATGGATTAGGAATATTCTTCTCGTGGTTTCTTTGGCAATTTTCTGGAAGCATTTTATGGTATTTGCTTTAACGCTCTATTTATTTTGGTATAAAGAATGTAGGGCATGCGAGAGGATATGTAGCTGATAAGATCATGTCAGCTGATAAGATCATGCCACGTGGATACTGCTATCTTTTCACCAAACTTTTAGTCAGTTAATTTGCTAAGAAATCGATTTTGCCTTTTGTATTATTCGCTATAGTAAACCTCAATTCAAGAAGGGCCTCAATACGAGAAGCGTATATAGCTATGTTTGACAATCCTGAAATCTACTGGTAGTTTATTTTGTTCAAAATCATGAAAATGATGATTTTCAAATGTCGTGATTGGTTGAGCAACTTGCGACTTCACGAGCGTGCACACACACACACAAACCCAATTTCTCAATTAATAGGGGATGAGATATATTCTCTTGATGTTCATAAGATGGTATTTTCCTTGTACTAAATCTACAATATTAGAACCTCCATTTTTTCCCCCTGGTTTCTACACTGCTTAGACTGATTCTCCCCTCTCCCCCTCTTCCAATGCAGAATTGCCGAGTTCTTGTGAAGGCTTATGACATGAATCCACTACTCCATTTCCCAGTGTATAGCCTGTCAATGCCCCTCTTGTTGGCGTATGGCATCTGCAAAACCAGGGGGGTGTGATGAACAGTGCTGAAAGCAAAGGCCTTCACTCCTCTCAATTCAATTGATGTGCACTAATTTTGGACCAGTTTTCTGACCTTCCCTAGCCTATTGCAAGTAAAGGGAATCCAATAATGGACTTGTTAATAATCATTGGTGCAAAATATTGTTCAGGAAGACGGGTGCTAGTTAGCAGAACAAGGTTTTCATACTTAGCGCTATTTGGGTTCCTTTGCTTCGTCTAGCTGAAGAGACCAACAATCGTTCAAATGTGGGATAATCTATGATATGCTGCTCCCTCTGTATTCTGTCCTGAATTGTATGAATGACCATTGAAGATGATTACTGCATTTACATTAGGCGGGGTAAGAGCCAAGTTGGAGACTGAGAATACAGGGATCCCACACCCACTCCTCCCCCATTATGGAAGGGTCCAAACACAAATATGTAAAATTGTACTTGTACTTTTAGCCTAAGTAGCGATAATTACCTCTGTATTTTGTGCTTCATTATTTTCGTAATTAATCTCGTCAAAAAAATGTTATTATTTGTGTAGATAAAAAAGTATAGCAGTGAATAAAATGAGAATGGAGTTCCCCACAAAAATAATGATGATTTAACTTGGACATCATGGCACTTCAATTGGGATAAAAATGGAGGAAGTACATAAACAATCACAGTGGGTGATTAGAATTGCTAGTATTATTGCAGATCATTATCTTTTAGGAAGGCATAAGATTGTGTAAATTGGAACTTCTTGATCTATATGATGGAAATGATGGATTTCAGGGAGAAATGAACGAAGTGGATTAAGTTTTGCATTTCTACTCTGAGATTATCTATTTTAGTGAACAGAACTCCAGTAAGTTTTTATTTTATTTTATTCGTAGAGGGGCTTAAGGCATCGAGACCTACTTTTCATCCTTGTTATTGAGCTATATGATATCAAAAGTTGTGGAGGGAGGTTTTATGAAGGGCTTTGTGGGTTGGTTTGATGGGTTGATGATATTATCGGTTTTTTTGCAGTGCGGATTCGATACAATTGGATTATCTTAGCTCTGTTTTTTTTTTTTTTTTTGCGTTGAGGCAATTTTAAGGCTTTTTTGTCATTTTGACTAAATCAAAAATTCTACCAATGGGAGAGGTGGCTAATATTGATTTTTTGGCATCGGTTTTGGGATGCAAAGTTGGAGTTTTAATGTTATCTAGGTTTTCCTTCGGATTCTTCTTATAAAGCCAAGGTGGTGTGGGACACTTATGTTGATAGATTATAGAAGAAATTGACGGGTTGGTTGTGACGACATTAAAAGGAGGGAGGCTCTCTTATTAAGAGTACTCTGCCCAGCTTGTTCACTTTCGCTGCTCACTTTCTCTGCTCACTTTCTTTGCCTCTTCTATTACTTTTATAGTTATTCATTTTGTTTCGACCTTTATTATTGTAACGACCATGCTTGGACTATAATATTAGTGATGGATAGTCCACGAGATTATATAGCACGGAAGAGATTCAAAATTCTAACGCGACTCGGAAACTCTAAGTTTAACTCGGAAACCCTAAAAAGGTCCAAAATTCAAGTAATAAAATCTTAACACCTGGAGAGTCTTCCAACATTTTAAATTAAGTAAATATTATGAAATAATAAATTAGAAATCAAAAATTTTCGTAAGTAGGGTAAAATGATCGTTTTCCCTCTAGTATAGCAAAAAGTCTTAAAAATTCAAATTTTAACGCATGAATACCCTAAATCAAGGATTTAAGTATAATTAAGTAGCAAAGGACAAAATAACATTAAAAATAACAAAAATATCTCTTAGTGGTCGACTACTTTCGAAGTTGTGCCAAAAAATAATTTTTTGCTTTATTTTTAGTTTAAAAAGATGAGAAATGTATTAAATCAAGTATTATGATGATCCAATACTCGTTGAACAAATAATATACATAATAATATGGTGTTATAGGTTAACAAAAGTAAATAAATAATTATTGAAATTCATATACAACTAAATAAGTCAAAAAGTAATATATTGCCAAAATAGTTTAATTTGACTTAAAAGACTATATTTATTTAATCAATTGTTATAAAAACTATGATAATTCATAAAAATATTAAATTTATCATAAACATAGTAAAATAAAAGGCCTCAGTAGGAAAAGATACCAAAAAGATACATTAAATTAACTTTTAAAGCATTTTCATGGACAAAAAGGAATGTAAACCAAAAAAAGCCACTTGATTGATGGGGGATTAGATTTTTGTGTCCCCAAACTGACCCTAACTGTATTTCTCTTCCCCATATATGATGTGTAAGCCTCAAATATTGCACCAAGTCAAATCTTCTCAAATCACATTAATTAAAAAGAAGAAAAAAAGTCTTCAAAGTACTTTTTTGTCCCCCATTTGTCCCCTAACTCTTCTCTTTATAAACTAAGCCAAACACCCTCTCTTTCACTTCATATTTTTGGCCAAAGAGAGTGGAGAAACCAGACCACCATTGTTCTTGAGTGTTTATATGAGTTTGAGGGAGAAAAATGAGGAAAAAAAAGGAATTAAGGAAATTTTTCTAAAGTTAAGTCCTAATCCATCATTTATCCTCATTTGATCTTTCAAACAAGTAAGTAAAGTCTCTAAACCTTATGTCTAATATCCCTCAAAATATTCTTCGACTCAACTCTTTAAACACTTTAAAAATTGAGAACTAAAAAACAAATCGAAAAGGCGTCGTAGTTGAGAATTAGGAGCTGTTATGTTTGTGGATCATATGAGATGTTGTTGTGTGTTATTATTTTTGAGTTTAATAACTTATAAGTGTGTTGGAGCTTTCTTATTAATGTATAAAACACAAGCATGCGAAGAAATGGGGACAAAACCTTGACATATCATAAGTAGGAGACTTGAACCTAAAGAGATTTGATTTTTTTGAGAACATAGATGTTTCTATCCTAAACTTTGGAATGCCATAACTCAATGTAGAAAATAGATCTAAGCTTGTTCTTTATGTACAAATTTAGATTTTTGTGTTATCTGTCATCCAAAGTTAGTTTCAACTCATTTGAGTAAGTAGAACTTGAGATATTGCAATTTTACCAAAGCGTGTCATTTTTCGACCAGTTAACACTATCGACCTGAAAATCCTAGTTTTCAATGAGATCCAAACTTTGGTCAAAACAAAGAAGTTGTAGATAACATGTATATCTATCTACCCACCAAAAATGAGAACAAAATATTGGGCTTTGATAGGTCAAAACCCCTTTGAAAGTCTCTGTTGAGTTTCAGCCCTTAAAGGACACTTCTGTCACATGTTTTTGTGTAGCTCAAAACCCCTATTTTTAGTGATCTATTCCAAAAGTGTTCTACATGAACATTGTAGCTAACATATTGAACTACTTGGTCTCCAAAAATTAGACCTAGAAGCCTCGGGATGGTCCCTCAAAACCATTTCAAACCCTCTGTCCAAAATCGACTTTGCTGAGTTTTGGCGGCTGACAGAACTTATTTTATAAAATGGTCAAAAACACTAACTTGTTCCAAATAACTACCCTTAGCACTAAACATGGAACTTGTAGGGGACATGCTAAGCTAGAAAATAAGAAAAAATGGGCTCATTTAGACTTGATCTGATACCCCAAAATCGAGACCAACAAAGGCGTATTTTCGATAAAATTTTGAGAAAAGTGTTGAACTGTTTTCACTTAGGATGCTTTATTCATCCTTTTGCCTTAGGTTTTGATCTTAGTGATAAATATAAGAGTTGTAAAAAATATTTTTATCTAAATAGTGTTTAAAAATTATAACTTGATTCCAAGTTTAAACGCCCTAAAATCTTGTCGACCCTTTTAATTTAATACTCGATTTTGGCCTTAATAGTAGCTAAGTATGATTTGATTACCCATTGCTATGAGACTCGAGTTTTACATGATGATTGATTTGAATTAGTTGATTAGTGTTTTTAAGTGAATATATGATGATTTAGAACTCATGCTATCAAGTTTGAATGATATATTGAGAATTGTAATTAGTGCTTCACATACTTGTATCTTATACTTTGCGATGCTATAGACTGTGCATTTGAAATCAATGGTACACATTATAAACACTGTCACTTGCATCCTGGAATATTGGAGCCCATCTGTGCAAATCGTTATTGGGATGGGCTATATTGAGTTGTCTTCTTGATTCTAAGTCTAGCGCGTTCCTGGTTGTCATTTTTCAAAAATATTTTGGGTTGAATTCCCCTTGTACACCCTGGGTGTGTCCCCGGTGTTACAAAATTTGGTTTATACACCCTGGGTGTGTCCCCGGTGTTTGAAATGATTTATCATAAATATTACTGGGCACTATGGGTTCGTCGCTAGCATTCTAATTTTGATGGTTTAGACTTTGGGTTGACACTGACGGAGGCATCACAAATCTTAAGATGGAACAAACCGCTTATTATATGTCTGATATGACTAATTGATTGATTATTGAATTTGTTGGCATGGAGTATGGCATGATTATTGAATTTGGTTGGTTTGGAGTATGGCGCGGACCTCACGTCATTGCCATTAAGTAAAACAGCTGTGGCATGAAGCCCGGTGAAGTATTTACTATTTGCAACGAGACGCGATGATGGCTTTGGTGATCAAATACCCGTAAAAGTCTACTCTGGTGACTCCCGGTGTAGAATTCCTATTATAATCTGGGTGTATGTTTGGTTGGGCATCTACATTGCATACACGGCATCTCATATATGTATGTTTATTGACTTATCTGCTATCCTGTCATAAATTTGTCTGTCTCCTTGACTGTAAATTGTACTAAGTGTTATATGATATGTGTTGTGAATTTTGTGCCGTGAAATTAGTTAGAAAGTTAGAGTGTTTTGCTTCTGGGCCTTGGCTCATGGCATTCGTGCCACAGGTGAGGAGGAGTTCTTGGAGGAAGTTATCCCAGAGGGAGAAGAAGAGTTTGAAGAACAGGGTGAGTTCCAAGAGCACGTGGATCCTGCTGATGCATTCTGAGGAGTTTAGACCTTTGCTTTTGTTTTTTTATTTTTTTTATTTAGTTTTTCCCGTGCTTAGTGTAATTTTTGAAATTTCTTGGTGAAACTGTAATAGTTATGTACTTTTGAATAGTTCAAAATTTCTTTATGATGTAATAACTAACGTATGTAAATATGAATAAATGGCTAGAATATCTCTTTATTTATATTTATGTATGTCCCGAGGTGCCCGAAGGACGGGGCGTCACAATTATTCTAATATCTTCATTAGTTTTGAGCCTTCCTCGTTTTAGCTTAATACATTATCTTATTTTAGCATTGTGGGGCCCATTTGTATTAGATAACAAGGGCAATAATGAGGGTTTTTATAGGTATTGGTTTTACCCAGAGTGTGAAAAAACATAAATAGGCCGAGATTTTTCTATAAGTGGTTTCTCATAATCTTTTTAGTAACATATAAAAACATGCATTTTTTTGTAGGCACAAAATGATATTTGAAGATAAATGTGATAGAAATGTAGATGATGAGTAGATGCACCAAAAAAGAGGCATCTAGTTCAAGTGTCTTGGGAGCCGACACTCCCAATTTATTGAGTTTTGTAGAGGATTAACGATTGTGATCTACGGGTCCCGTCCACATTGGCCAGTTAGTTCGAGATGTCATCCACGTGTGCCTACATAAGAAAGGATGAGATGTCCCACCGGTGGCTTTACTGGTAGGCCCTCTGACGATCGAATTAGAGTAAGCCTTAGAGAGAGAAAGTTGAGAGGGTAATTTGGCAGAGTTTTTGCTATGGAATTAGAGTACATACCTTTATCTTCTGATTTATAGGCTATCTATAGGGAAAATCTACTTGACCAGCTTTTAGGGGCCGACCCGATCCGAGCAAGTCGGGTTGTCCTATCTCTGACTAGAAGAACACGGCTAATTGCCTG
This sequence comes from Heliamphora ciliata, assembly GCA_032360265.1. Classification (NCBI taxonomy): domain Eukaryota; kingdom Viridiplantae; phylum Streptophyta; class Magnoliopsida; order Ericales; family Sarraceniaceae; genus Heliamphora; species Heliamphora ciliata. Next base: position 7,544 of record JAUMHN010354173.1, on the reverse strand, counting down.
ATAGTGACTTGTCATTGCTATCACTGCTATCATCTTTTCATGTCTTTCTACAAGTTCCTTTTGCTGTGTTAGACTGTCAATATGTTCACATGCCTTGTTTGGGGTAGGTTAACCTACCCTGACATCTAGGCTCCAGAATTGGTCCAGCTGCTACTAACACCTTAGGTAAGCATAAGGTGTCAGCCTTAGGTAAGCGTATCATGGGCCCAAATAACCACACCTGGCTCTTAGCTCGGCCTACGAGGTATCCTGACACGTGGAGCTCGGCTCACCTTTGCCGAGCTCCTCTCCTCTGGACCTCGGCTACACCCCCATACTCTCGAGCACGGCTTCAGCACTCGTCCCCTAGTGCTTGGTTAGTCCTCTCTAGAGCTCGGCTTGCTCTAGCCAAGCACGAACATCCATGCCTGAGGTGAAGAATGATGGCTAGGAGGTTTGTTGATGCCGTGCTGCGCTCCATGTGGACTCCAGCTATGCATGATTAATATCCGACCTCCTTCAATTGCCCCCATCACTTTGCTGTTGCTTGGGTTTTTGAGCTACTGGAATGTGACGAGTCATTAATTGCGAATCGTCGTTTTGCTTCAGGTCGGGAGGCTTGTTGAGCAAGCTTTACTGACGTGTCATACCCTTATTTTTCATATTCGCACCTTGCGGGTGTTTTGGTCTCGCGGGATGCAGCGTATATCAATTGTTTTTAAAAAAATGTTCTTTTTCTTTTCAAAACAAGAAAATCTAAGATATCTAAGCATCATTTTTTAAAAAAATAGAGTCGCCACTTAGTTTTTGAGAAAAAAAAAAAAAAAAAAGAAGGCTACGGGTCTTTTAAAAAACGTAATCGGAGAAAAAGAAAGTTCAAGGGCTAAGGTACGAAAAGGGAAGGTATTAGGCACCCTTTTTGCCCAACCGTGAGGTTTGCCTCTACTTTGTCAATATTGGTTCTTGTTGTAAATTTTTTAAATGTAACATATACAGAATGGATGGTTAAAGAGAGTTCAAACAAAAGCAAGCAATGAAACAAAATCTTAACTATGATTCCTAGGGTTATGCAACTTGGTTGTTATTTCTAGATATGCCACACGTATCGTTTGAGTAAAGCAAAGCGAAAAACATGCGAAGAAGCGATAAAACGAACAAATAGAGGTCTAAGGGTCATGCAACAATATTTCTGCCCCTAACAAGCTGTACAGGATAAACATGAGAGACTTAAACATCATATTTAAGCTACTGGACATGCAGAAAACTCACGATCGTAGCGACTGTGACAAATATGGTTACAAGACACATGGTTGTGACAAATATAGGATTATCGTGAAGAACAGAATGAAAAAACTCACGACTGTGACAAATAAAAGTCGCGTCGATATTTTTTAAGGGTACAAAAAAGGTATAAACATACAAGGCCTAAAATAGACTCAAATAGACAGGATATGCAGGATAGAGACCATAACCCATTCACTCTAGGCCAGATCTACTGTGACACCCAATTTTTTTTTAAAAAAAAGAATAAATAAATAATTATAGACCTAGAATAATTTAGTTAGAACAATTATTAGTTAGTCGCAGAATCCAACGCCATAATAAATCAGAAAATAACATAACAAGCTTATCTCAAATTTTTGAGAATTTTCTAGGCTTAAAATTTTACAGCTGTTAGAAATAGTTGTAATTGAAGCCATAACTTCTCCCGCAGCTTCAAAGCTAAAGCAAACACTGAACCCCCCAAACGTCGCAGTACGCCCCCCGCCATCAACTCCCCATCGGCGCGGTCACCACCAACTTTCACTGCCGAAATCGCTTCACCCACCGTCGCCGGTCTCTGCCACTCTCCGTCTCTCTCCCTCTGCTGTCTCCAATATCTCTCCCTATGCTGTATGTCTGTCTGTCTGTCTCTCTCTCCCTTCTCTCTCCTTCTGTAGTCTCACACACACTCTCTCTCTCTCTCTCACTTATGTAATATACATCTCTCTTTATAGTGCCTGTGTGTGTGCGCTGTGTGTGTGTGTGTGTGTTTCGTATATGTGTGTGTGTTGTGTGTATAAATGCTAAATATGTTATATATGTACTGTGTGTGTGTGTGTGTGTGTGTGTGTGATTAATATATATACTGTGTGTGTATATAACATGTATATATTGTGTGTATTATATATATATGTATCTTGCGTGTGTATAATATATATGTAGAGGATAAAGATTGAGATCTACTGGTCCCGTCAAAGCTAGCTGAGATGTCAGGGATGAATGCCACGTGTATGCTTGCACGAGAAATGGGTGAGATGCCCGCCAGTGGTTTTATACTGGTGGACCCTCTGACGATCAAGTTAGGTGAGGGTTTGAGAGAGAGAGAACTTGAGAGAGTATTTTGACAGAGTTCTGGCTAATAAAAAGTGAGCATACCTGTGTCTTCTAATGTGGTGACTATTTATAGGAAGAACTATACTTGACCCGCCATTGGAGTCCGACCCAACCCGAGCAGGTCGTGCTATACTTTCTCTCTCTATCTATGCATGGCAATTAATAGCCTGATGGTGACTTATCAGTGCCATCATTAGATCTCTTTGTAAAATCTTTCTGCAAGTTCTTTTTGTCATGTTAAGCTGTCTATCAGCACTCTGACCTAATCTAGTCTAGGCTAAGTCAACTCTCTCTGATACTCTAGCCATAGAGTTGATTTAGCTTCCACTGAGCACTTATCGCGAGCCCCTGATACGTGTATCATGGGACATTGATCCCAACTATCAGCTCTAGGGTTCATACAGCTCGTCTTGCTCGGCTGTAAGTGCCGAGCATTCCTCTTCATGATTCCAAACACCCCACCCTCTGGGTCAGGACTGAACTCTTTCTGAACTCGAATCTAAGGCATAGACAGGCCATACGTCTCGAGGTCTCCAGAGTTTGAACATACTGCCTCGTATAGCTCGGCTTATTGCCCGAGCTAATATAGATATGCTGAGGTACGTGCCGTGGTAAAGAGGACTGTTGCACTGTACGGCCTTCCACGTGACTTTGATCGGAACTTAATCCCCCTCAATTGCCCTATCATCTTGCTGTTGCTCGGGAACTCGAGCAGCTGGAAGGTGAGGTGATGTACTTGCTCGATTTGTCACTTCACCTTTTGATAGGGAGGCTTGTTGAATAAGCTTCGCTGACGTACTGCCCCTTAGCCTTCTTCATGCCAACTATCACTTCCACCATGTGGCATTGAATGCGCATTAATTGCGTATGGTGCCAGCTGTACCTTGGGTACAGTAACGTCACAGGAATGTGGGCTGCCATTTTCAATAAATATCAATCATATGGTTTAATTATGTTGACCTGCTCGAATTTTCAAACCCGATCAGAAATTCTGTTTGGGATCACTAATCCGACGAGGAATACTGCTCGATCTACTGATCCGAACATCAGTGCTGCCAGGTCAACTGTCGTGATTTGTTCGGATAAAGATGCTCGAACCACATGCGCCGCTTACGTTAAATGCACATTAAATGCATACGGCGCACGTCAGAGCACGCGCCATAACTGCTGCCGTTTGACGCTTCATTTGAAATGCATGTGAAGCTATAAAAGGGGGAGGGTATTCCCTCCTCCCCTCTTTTATGAATCACTCTCTCCCCTAATACTTAGGCGATTTCTGGCGAGATCCTGGCGACTGAGATTTCTGCAATTCGAACCAACCTTCAAGTCTTCTAGGGCCTTCCAGAGTCTTTTTCTCTCAGGTAAGCATCCTATTTACTTCATTTTCACTTTTTCTATGAAAATACCATTGCTAACGCCACCGTAATGGAGGCTAGACTTCCTGGCCTATGCCTCAAGTGCCTTAGCGCCGCCGCTGCCAACCCCGGTGGTGGCGGTGTTGTTGGGGAAGTACCTGTATTTGTATATATATATGCAAGTGTCTTAATTCCTCTCTCTCTTTCTCTTCTTCTTTTTTTCTTTCTTTCTTTTTTTAGAACATGGGGTATCTTGCTCGCTACATTGACACACCTGAGGCATTGCCCGAGCTCCCTCGAGCTAGGTTGATCCCTGATAATGTCACTGTACGCCAGGCAACCGTTAGAGAGACCTAGACCACAGAAGAACCCGGGGTAGCCATTTTTCCCCTAGTGGCTCTTCTGGAGTCCAGGCTAGAGTTCCCACTCCCGAGCATCGTAAGGGAGGCTCTAGCTTTCTATCGGCTGTGCCCGACACAACTCACCCCCAATGTCTTCTCCATTTTGATGGGGGTAGCTTTGTTGAATCGATATATGGGCATCGACCTCGGTGTCCGAGAAATTCAATACTGCTACTCCATCTCGGAAACGTCCAAGGGTCATAACAGGTACTACCTGAAGGCCAAGGACAACCGAAATATTGTGCTCGAGCTCAAAAACTCGCACAAGGGTGATCTGGACGATTTCGTCCTGGTCGGGGGGAAATTGGCAGCTCAGCCCTGGCGTCCTTGATCAACGTGTTCGGCTCTGCCCCATGAGAGCTAGGACTCTAGGTAGCCGAGCTCCTCCCCTTTTTTATTTTGTGTCATTTTTCATTTCCTTGTATATCCCGAGATCTAATTCCTTAATTTTTTTTAGGTGCCTACTGCAATACCTCAGCCATCAAGGACAAGAAAGACCAAAGAGACGGGCAGATCAACCTTGATCATCTTCGGCGTGTGCTCGACTGAGATAAGGAGGTGCGCTCCTTCGGAAGACTCTTTAACGGCGTGCCCATCCGACCAGACGAGCTCGGACACCACTTGGAGCTCGTCGAGGGGGGCGCAGCAGAGGGAGGCCAGAGCACAAAAGCCTCGACCTTCAAGGCAATAAGCAGCAGACCCTCATCCAGCTCTACAAGCCGTACAGTCCTCGAAGCGATAGAGATGTCACAGAGGAACTTGTTTGACTTGCTCAGAGGAGTTCCCGAACTGACCACTCCTGCCTGCCCAATCGGGGCTACACTTCCCAACCAACGATGCCGGCCACAAGTGCCCCGGCTGCACCCCGGGCTCTAGTGCCTCAGCTTACTCAAGCCTCTAGGAAGAGGGCAACGGCCTCTGAGGTTACCAAACGCGAGATGAGGCGTAGGATCGAGCCACCCACCCCATCTGTGTCGACCCGGACTGAAGGATCTGGGCTACCTTTTGAGCCACCGTCCGAGGTACCACTTACTTTCTCCCCCGCTCACTGTGGTCGACCTCTCACCGTTCAAGACTCCGTGCAAGAGAGCCACCATGTGGCCTGGGCTTTGACGAAAAGCCTCTGTCTTCCCAAGGACAAGGCTTCTTATGCGGCCCTTCCCAGCGCCGCGCTGTGCAAATAGGCCGCACAGCACCTGATCGTGGTAAGATTTCAACTCTGAGCTAGCCTTTTTATCACTTGTACATATCTTTTGTCATATTTATCTTCTTATAACTTCTCTTTTGCTGAACAGGGTCTTCAAATGGGGATGGAGGCTGCTGATCGGTGCAGCCAGCTACAAGAGAAGCATGACCTCCTCCACATCGAGGTCCTCAAGCTAAGGGAGGACATGAAAATCCTTCAAGCACAGGTCGGCGAGGCCTGTGCGGCAAAGGATGAGGCCGAAGTTCGAGCTACTAAGGCGTTTGACTCGATCAAGGAATAAGAGGCCAACCTCGCCTCAGTGATTGGTCAGTTAGATGTGTCTTCCAAGGCCAGGGCTGCATTTGAACAGGAAAACGCCGACCTCAAAGCTAAAAATGCCCGGGTCTCAAAGGAGAGGTATGACGAGGGGTATGAGAAGGCCGGGGACGTATACACTACTTAGGTAATGAGCATGCAGAACCCCCTTTTTAAGATGGGGTGGGACGCTGCTCTAGCCGCTGCTGTGGTCGGCCCTGAATCCGAGCTTCACAGGGTGGTTCCCTGGATTCAGCCGTCCATACCGTTTCCTGACCAACTCGCACACCTGATCGGGAGTGCCATCCTGCCAGGCCCGGTCATTGAGGCTGATCCGATGGCAAGGGTTGAGGTCACTTCTCCTCCTCCTGAACAACCAGAGATCGAGCTTCCTCCTCCTCCTCCTGAGCATGTATCCGACCAACAGGACGACAGTGACGATTTTGAAGAGCTCGAGCCTTTGTGGCTCGAACGCGCGATCCCCTCTGCCAACGTCACTATTGACTTCACCCTGGAGGATGAGGGAGCCCAAGAGGAAATTGTTTGTCGTAATGAAAACATTGAAGTTCCTGTGCAGGTGGTGGCCACTGGGGAGGGAACAGCTCAAGACCAACAACAACCAATCAACACCTCCGAACCCGTTTAGTTTTTGCTGCTTTTCATTTTATTTAGAACTTTTTTCTTCAAGTTTGCATCGCACGGCCTCAATCCATCTGTGAGATCGGCATGCCTTTGTATACAAACTCATTGCATTAATGGAAAGTATTTCTGTTCAATCTCTTGCAATTGTTTTTCTTATATTGCTCTTGCACTTGCCCTTTCTTTGCTTTTAGTTTTTATGCAAGTTTATGAAGCTCAGACTCATACCATTTTGTGAGGTTGAACAACTTTCAATCTCACTTATATAGTACCAAGTTGAGGTGCTTCACGACTCCACAAGATCAGCCGAGCACTTTAAGCTAGTTCGAGCTATGCTGAATAAGGCCGAGCAATGATGCCTTGGCCCAATAAGCGTCCTTTTGGTCTTGACCGGGTTAAACCATATGTTTTGCCAAACAAGACCACTTGTGACCCAAAAATGAGATGTAGAAATCTCAAAATTACCAAGTGATTCAAGGTCGGCCTGGAATTTTTTTGCTCGGTTGTACTGATGCTGTTTAGCCGAGCTGGTTCTTTCCTAGCCAGGCATGACTTGAAGTCATCTGAGACCTGTTCTGCCTAGCTAAGTTAGGACTTTCTTACCCAGGCATGACTCAAAGTCATTCGAGACTTTTAATGCCTAGCCAGGCTAGGACTTTCTTCCCCAGGCATGACTTGAAGTCATCTGGGACTTCTACTGCCTAGCCAGTCTAGGACTTTCTTGCTCAGGCATGACTCGAAGGCATCTAGGACTTTTACTGCCTAGCTAGGCTAGGACTTTCTTGCCTAGGCATGACTTAAAGTCATTTGGAACTTTTACTGCCTGGCCAGGCTAAGACTTTGCCCAGGCATGACTCGAAGTCATCTGAAACTTTTACTGCCTAGCTACGCTAGGGATTTCTTGCCTAGGCATGACTCGAAGTCATCTGGGACTTTTACTACCTAGCCTAGCTTGGGCTTTCTTGTGATGTCTAAATCATGCACAAACTTTTGAAAAGAATCTCTTCATTCACTATTCTGAACAAATGTACAATTGAAGCTTCAATGACAAAACTTTTTTAAATTCTATGCGTTCCAGGGTCTTGGGATCTGTTTTCCTTCTAAATCTTTAAGTTTTTATGCTCCCATGCCTGCAATTGATGTGACTTTATACGAACCCTACCAGGTCGGGCCTAGATTGCCATCAAGGGGGTCCTTTGTATTAAGGAGGACCTTCATGAGAACCAGTTCGTCGACCCGGAAGCTCCTTTGGTTCACTCGTCTGTTGTAAAATTTTGCAAGTTGCTGGTGGTA
>JAUMHN010354062.1:0-17486 GCA_032360265.1 Heliamphora ciliata | reverse complement strand
TCACACATATAACCAATGGTATGTGAATTTACATAGGTCCTAGTGCATTTACACTTAGAAAATCTTCAAGTCCTTCAAGTTCTTTTCTTGTTTTCTTGGTTCTTCTCTTGCTCCATGAATCTTAGCCGCTTGAATATGATCTTCATGCTTCATGGCTTTTATTTTGCATTTTCAATTGTGCTTGTGTCGTTAAAGTCCTGTGAACACACTCAATTTGCACAATTAGAAGCTTTGGTTTGTTATCATCAAAATAAGTTGAAACCTAGTTAGGCCAACACCTTGAGGGCAATGGAATTTTTAACCTTACTTTGTTCGTTGATTCTTTCATTTTTCTTGAGCTCGTATGTCAACAGTGAGCCAATTAGTTCATCCAAGGTCATCACCCTTAGATTCCTTGTCTCGAATATGGCTGTAGCCTTAGCTTTCCAAATAGGTGGCAAGTCTTTGAGTACTTTCTTTAAGAGCTCATAAGATTGGTAAGTTTTTCCAAGTGCATTAAGAGAGTTAATAATATGAGTAAAGTAAGTGTACATGCTAGATATAGTTTCATCATCATTCATCTTAAAGCTTTCATATTTGTTAATTAGTCTATCAATCCTAGAGTCTTTAACATCTTGTATGCCTTCATAAATAATTTTTAATTTTTTTCATATTTTTTTGCACTTTTGCATGTCATTATTCGATTATATTCGTTAGCATCTAAACCATAATATAATTTACTCATAGCACTAGAGTTTATTTGCAGTTGCTTTATATCATTTTTATTCATTTCTTCTTCTAGTTTAGGAACTTCTTTACCTTCTACAGTTTTAGTAGGAGTGAAGTTACCTTGAACGATTACTCTCCAAGTCCTCCAATCCATGGTCTGAATAAAAATTTTCATTTTTGCTTTCGAAAAGTGTAGTTAACACCACAAAAGATTGGAGGCTGTCACGCTCCAAACTCTGGGTCACATGAAACACCCACAAGCAACCAAACATAACACTCAAGCCGAGAACATACTCTCAAATTAAACCATATGTGCATTGTATATAACTGCCAAAAAGGCTTACATTACATGGTTCCAACACCGAAAAAATATGTAAACATACATGATACAGAAAGAACCAAAAAGGAAAACTATAGATCTTTCGCCTCTTCAACAACCCCGAATCAACCTGCGTGACCGGTACCTGAAAAATATTTCAAATTCCACCACGTGAGCCAAAGCTCAGCAGATACTAGACAGCACATACAATATAAGCTAAACATGCTAGAAAAATGAGGTGCCGTTTTAGACTCTTTTTCAAGCCTTTAAAACAATTTTCACATGCAAACGGGAGAACGAGGATACGAACTATCTTTTGACTCATTTACAGGAGCCTTACAAATAGTTGAAAAAGAGTTTTTAGATCGCGATTCACACAACACTTAAAAACAATTTGAAATTGGTTTTATCCATTCCACAATACAATTTATGCAATCCATGTACCCTCTCAGACTAAAAGACCTCAACTCCAACAGAACGCAATACAGATGTGTATAACCAGCGCTCACAAGCTGCAACCACAGTCCTAACACTGAGATAAAGATTCGTACACAAACACACATTCCTGGGATAGAACCGTATACTACTGGGTAAAACCATAGACCACGGAATAAAACCGCAAACCACGGGGTAAAACCATAAACTTTACCATAAACCACAGGATGAAATCGCCGACCACGGGATTATACCACGGGATAAAACCGCAAATCACGGGGTAAAACCGCCAACCACTGGGTAAAACTGCCAATCACGGGGTAAAACCGCATATTAAAGGATAAAACTGAATATTACGGGATAACACCGAATCAACAGGATAACACTGAACACCCATAGGCACAAATAAACCAGAGTTTAATGCATAAGACCAAACCACATGCACCACCTGCATGCATTCCACAGATCCATCCCATCCATGCTTAATAAAACTCTGAGCTTTAAAGCATAAACCACGTTACACGTAACGATACCAAAATCATGAAATTCACTTACATAAACCGTACATAAATAAACTAGAGTTATAAATGCACATAGCCAGTTATAAACGTACATAGTCATAGATAACTTCACATTATGACGCCACCCGTCAAATAACCCGACATCCACTCACATGGACAACCAACAACCCATAAAACCAAGCCTAACTCGAAGGCCAACACTAAACCCCTCAAACCATGAGGTCACAAAACACCACCTTTCCTCCAAAGGTGCCATGACCCCAAACGCGCTCCATACCCAACCACGACGTACACAACCGTGCCCCAACAACCCACATCTAGTCATGCACGTCACCCCCGAGGACGGCATCTAAACAAACACCTGGGGTCACGAAACGACTCTCGAAACCACAACATGACCAACTAAATCCCAAAAAGAATCCAACAGTATTTCAGTTGACTAATCCCATAAAAGTGCATATTCTCAAGACAAATCTTGAAGATGTCAAAAGAACAATAGGAAGCTGTCTAAAAAGACACTAGGAAGATTGTCTTTGTCACTCCCCAAACTCCTCCGGGTCACGTGAAACACCCACAAACAACCAAATATAACACCCAATCCGAGAATACACTCTCAAATAAAACATACATGCATTGTATATAACCGGCAAAAGGCTTACAATACACGTCCCCAACGCCGAAAAACATGTTACAGCATACATGTTCAAACAAGCAAAAAGGAAGACTACAGGTCTTCTGCCCCTCCAGCAACCCCGGATCAACCTGCGTAACCGGTACCTAAAAAACATTTCAAATCCCACACCGTGAGCCAAAACTCAGCAGATACAAGACAACACATATAATATAAGCTAAACATGCTAGGAAAACGAGGTGCAGTTTTAAACTCTCTTTTAAGTCTTTAAAACAATTTTCACATGCAAACGAGAAAGCGAGGATATAAATCATCTTTTGACTCACTCATAGGAGCCCTGAAAACAATTGAAAAAATGTTTTTAGATCGTGATTCACTTGACTCTTAAAAATAATTTAAAATTAGTTTTATCCGTCCCACAATGCAGTTCATGCAATCCATGTACCTTCTCAGACCGAGAGAACTCAACTTTAACATAACGCAGTACATATGCGTATAACCACGATCACAAGCCACAACCACAGTCCTAACACTGAGATAAAGATCCGTACACAAACACACATTTTTTGGATAAAATAGTATACTACGGGGTAAAACCATAGACCGCGGGGTAAAACCGCAAACCACGGGGTAAAATCGTAAATTTTACCGTAAGCTACAGGATGAAACCGCCGACCACGGGATTATACCACGGGGTAAAATCGCAAACCACGGGGTAAAATCGCATATTACAGGATAAAACTGAACACTACAGGATAATACTGAACATTACGGAATAACACCGAATCAACACATGCATACTAAACCAGGGTTTAGATGCATAAAGCCACGTACTATCACTATGTTTCACAAACTACGTCACATGCTACACACGCGACTCACACCACACTTGCAACCCATGCAACATGCACCACATACATCCGTTCCTCATATCCCACATAACCATGCCTATAAAATCTCTGAATTTTAAAGCGTAAAACCACGTTACACGTAACGATACCAAAACCATGTAATCATCCACATAATCCGTACATAAATAAATTAGAGTTATAAATGCACATAGCTAGTTATAACATTACATCATGACGCCACCTGCCACATAACCCAACATCCACTCACAGGGACAACCATCAACCTAAAAAACCAAGCCTAACCCGAAGGTCATTGCTAAACCCCTCAAACCACGAGGTCACAAAACACCACCATTCCTCCAAAGGTGCTATGAGCCCAAACACGCTCCATACCCAATCATGAACCACATAACCATGCCCCAACAACCCACATGTATCCATGCACGTCACCCCCGAGGATGGAACCTAAACAAACACCCGAGGTCACGACACGACCCTCAAAACCACAACATGACCAACCGAAACCCAAAAAGGATCCAACGGTATTTCAGTCGATTAATCCCATAATCAATCAACTGAATACCATTGAACACTAAATGGAAACCAAGAAACAAACCATCTAATAACCACACAAAACAGCTCAGGTTCTGTCGACTGGACCACCCCTCCAGGTGACCCAACAACACACTGGAATCTCGCCAAAAACGCCTCAAGACACTATCCAGTTGACTGACCCCCACGGTCCAGTCGATCGAACCTCAAGAACCAAGATCCAATCGGCTGACCCTCAAGATCCAGTCAACTGAACCATGGTTCAGTTGACTGACCTCCTCGGTTCAATCGACTGAACCGAGGCGAAAACCACCTCCGAGCTACGGGTTTCAACCTCCAAACACTCATCCAACACCCTCGGACATCCACACACACAAGCCTAACACCAAAAACCACGAAAGGAACACCCGAAACACGATTTCATCCACCGAAATCGACTAAAAACATGTTTTTAACCCAAAAAACTAACTTTGAAACAAAATCAAATCTAGTGCAATCTAACTGGTAAAAACACACACGATCACACGTAGCACCCTTATAAGACATGAGAGTCTAGGATCCTACCTCGAAAAGTTAAAAACCCGACGCCTCGAACTACGTGCAAAATCGAGCTTCGTCGGAATGAAATTTCGTCCTGATAGATGCGTAGACCACGATGCCAACAACAAGGATTGGCTGTTGGATTGTCGAAAACTGAGCCTCGAGCCCCCGAAAAGTTTGAGAGAAGGTAGAGAGAAAAAGGAAGAAACTTAGTGGAGAAGTTTTAAAAATATCTAACTCAAGATATTTATAAGCCTCCAAAATATCTTCTTTTTTAAAAAAAAAATTTAAAATTCGCACCGCAACACCCTACGGTCCCGGGAACCTATCCCGCATGCATATCTACATCCAATTATGCATCTAAAAAGCATTTAAACATGCTAAAGCAAAAACACTAAACGCGCGTCAAAAAACGCCGAAAAAAAACTGGTCAGGGTCTCACAGTCTTGGAAAAAATAGTTGTATGAAATTCTTGCAGCTAAAAAGAAGCAAAAAGATGTTTAAAATATCCGAGAAGATATTTTGAAACAAAATATGATTAATGTATAGGATTGACCTAATTTTCTAGTATCCAAAATTTGGCTTGAAAAATGATACGTGGAATTTAAATATATTAATTCTATACAGAACTATTAAATTTATACAGAAAAAGTCCCAATACAATATAAAAATACATGCTCCCCAGACAAATCTTCAAGATATGTCAAAAGTACAACTTTTGTACTTTTTGGCACACTTTCCTATGTGATTGTTGGAAGGCTAATATTTATTTATATAATTAATTTTTATTTAATTCATTTTGTATAATTATGAAATCTCTACACATGAAAGACTAATATTTATTTATATAATTAATTCTTATTTAATTCGTTTGTATAATTATGGAATCTCTACATACAATATAGATTTCAAATTATATTTTAATTAAGTAATTATGTGGGGCCTACCATGTGATAAAAATCTCTACACACACACATATATGAATATATATTTAAAAGAGAATAATATATTTTGGTCAAAAGAATTAATAATTTTGAACAAAACATTAGAAGTTTGTTGGGCTTGGTTCATGGATTTCTTTTAAAAATTCATAAACTTAATTAAGAGATTTGGGCCATTAATTTTGTTGGGCCTTTAATCCTACTTTGATTTTTTTTTTTTTTTTTTGTGTTTTAGGCTTTGTGTGCATTTGAACTTTGTTGTATTTTGGCCTTATTAAATACTTTGAACTTATATTAAGCTTGCGCCTCATTAATAATTGGGTCTTAATTATATTTTGACCTAATTTGAGTATTTGACTTTGAATATACTTGGGCCACACTTCTAAGACTTGGGCCTTTACTTGTGTTGGGTCTTTTGTTGGAATTGGGCCAAAATTAATTTTGAATCTAATTAATTACTTTGGGTCTTGATTGTTATTTAGGCATTATTAATCTTTGGATCTTATTTCTGTTTGGGCTTTATTTGAACTTTGGGTCTTATTTATTTATTTGAGCCTTATTTGAGTCTTAGATCTTGATTACGCTTAGGCCACATTTAAATCTTTGGGTCTTGATCATGTTTGAGTCTTATTTAATTCCTTGGGCTTTTGGGCCACATGGACAGTTGGATTTTATTTAAATTGGGTCTTTTATGTTTGGGCCTCTTCCTAAATTTTGGTTATTCTTTATTTGAATATTTATTTAGCTTAGCCATTGCTTATTTGGGCCTTGCTTTGTTTTTTGGCCTTGTTAAAGTTTTGGGTTTCGTTGGAATTTTAGTCCTTAACTCCCGTTGGGCCCAGGGTTGGACTTTCTTTTGGTTATCGTTTAGGCCTTAGGTGACTTCTTAGACTAATCCCAGATTAATCTTGGGCTTACCCTGAGTTTAAGATTCGATTTTTAAGAAAACGTAACGATCTATTTTGAGTTAGCGTTTTCGGTGTACGCATGACTTTGAGAACTACAGTTAGGGTTTCACGAGTTTTCGATTTACGTTGAGAATCCACTATTAGGGTTCTTAATCATGTGCTTGAAAATACAGGCTCTTACAACATCGCACCCTCTAATAAATCATAACAGCAAATATTAAATATATGTGAATAATAATTATTTCGGGATTAAGAGTATAAACACTCATAATAATCATAGGGTGTAAATTAATTTATAAAATCAGTCTAAAATTAATTACCCCAACTTGGTCATGTTCAATGTACACAAACTGTACTAGCATAGTGATTTGGAATAATTGTCGAGACAATTACCGTTCCTCGTAATCAAGATTGATCTACTAAAATATTGTGCTATAGTCGTACCGATGGTGTGTCCAATTCTATCTAAACTGTGAACTCATAACTTATATTCTATAAGAACCAATAATATGATATTCTGTGTATAAATCAAACTCTACACACGAGATTAAATACTATGTAGAATAAAAGACGCTCATGCACAATATTAAATAAATAATTAAACGCATACATTACTCATTAAAATTCTCATAAATTGAAAAATTAATTTTATTAAGAAATAAAATTAAATACTAAAATCCAAAATAATTTTTAGTATACAACCCTAACAACAAATACTTTAAGTATGATGTATATGTTGGAGGCAAACTGCCAAGATCCATTGATTAAGAACATGATTTAAATAAAAAAAAAACTAGACAAGTAAACGCCAAAATCGGTTTCAGATTAAAACTTTTTGATATGAAACGATCAAAATAAATCCGGTAAATACTCCTAAAATTATATTAGAGTTATACCTTGTGAAATCTAGTATGATTAATTTCGGTTGCTGCAACAACTTTTAGCCTAGAAACTTTCGCAGTTGCAAACTTCAAGTTGAAGATCCAAATCCAAGCCTTCTGTTGTATTCCCGTATGCTAGAACACGTCTGTAATGTGGGCTATCTTGAATGTATTCTTCACAACCCTCTCTAACCACCAAGGAAATACGTGAAAACCCTAACTATATATAACGATATATGGTGGCTAGGGCTGCATAACAGCATATAAATATGTTACAGCAAGGACCTGTGGAGTAAATATAACTTGGGCTCCCAATGTAATTATGAAAATCTACCTCACCTCAGAGATAATTTCACAAAAACGTTAATTATAATTCATTCCACTAAAGAATTATAATTGTACTCCCAGCCAAATTCTCAAAACTGAATATTCGAACTCTAATTATTAAATACTTATTTATTCTCCCCACACTAAGATTCTCAATACCCGCCAATTAAATTAAATGACTGGCAACTATATTTAATCGGCATCTTAAATAAATTCTTTGAAACCTTTTACTTAACTTATTTGACTGTCAGATAATTAAATTCACCTACAGGGTTTACTTCAGTTAAAGCTTATAAACTTCTTTAACGGGGTATCGTCAATCTCAATCTTTTAGGACGTAAATTTCGTCAATAATTATTATCTACTATATAATTAATACCGTTATCCAACTCACCGGGATTATTAACCCATACATGATCGCACCCTTCAATGAATCAAAATAACGAATATTAAATATACACAAACAATAATTATTTCGAAAATAAAAGCATAAGCACTCATAATAACTATGGGGTGTGAATTAATTTATAAATTCAGTATAAAATTAATTACCCTATTTTGGTCCTATTCAATACACACAAAGTGTACTAGCACAGCGAGTCGAAATAATAAATAGCGCCATTATCTGTTCTCCGTAATCAAGATAAATTTACTAAAACTTTGTACTATAGTTGTACCGATGATGTATCCAATTCTATCTAAGCCATGAACTGAAAAACTTATACTTTGTAAGAACCGATAATCTGAACTTTTGTGTGTTAGCTAAGCTCTATACACCAGATTAAATACTATGCATAATAAAAGACACTCATGTATAATATTAAATAAATAATGAAACTACATACATTGCTCATTAATATTCTCATAAAAATAAAAAAATAATTTTATTAATGAATAAAATTAAATATTAAAAACAATAATAAACATGATTTTCAGTATACGATCCTGACAATCTTCTACTTATATTCAAAATCATATTGCCATACATCTAACTCCCATACCCTCTACATGAATATCAAAAGATTTAACCAATAGGCTCTTTGTTAAAGGATCTACAAAGTTATTTGTCGATACAATATTGATCACAGTATCATCACCCCTCTGTACAATCTTTCGTACCATGTGATATTTACGCTCGATGTGTTTTTTTTTCTTACGGGCTCTTAGTTCCTTCGAGTTGGCAACCGCTCCGCTATTGTCACAGTAAAGTGTACTAGCCGGCTGTATTAAAGGCACCACATCCAGATCTAGTAGAAAGTTTCTAAGCTAAGCGGCCTCCATGGCTGCTTTAGAAGGTGCCACGTACTCGGTCTCTATGGTGAAATCAGTAATGCAGAACTGTTTGATACTCCTCCAACTTATAAATCTGCCTCTCAAGTAAACATATATCCTGAAGTAGACTTCCGAGAATCCTTATCTCATTAGAAATTCGAGTCTGTGTACCTCAAAGGTACTAAACTATTTGCCTGGTAAACCAATATATAATCTCTAATCCTTTTCAGGTACTTGATTATATACTTTACCACTATCTAATGCTCCTATCCTAGATTAAATTGATATCTGCTAACCATGCCAACAGCAAAATAGATTTCAGATCTAGTGCACAGTATAGCATATATGAGGCTTTCCACTGCCAAAGCATAAGAAATCGTCTTTATCTTCTCTATCTCATCAGGTATCTTAGGACACTGATCCTTAGATAGAGTGATTCCATATCTGAAAGAGAAAAACCCTTTCTTGGAATCATGCATACCAAAACGAGTAAGGACAATGTCGATATAACTAGCTTGTGATAAGCCCAACATCATTTCTTTTCGATCTCGCATAAGCTTGATCCCAAGGATGTAACTGGCTTCTCCCAAGTCTTTTATATCGAACAACTTGGATAACCATGCTTTAATCGAAGTTAATACCCCCATCATTTTCAATGAGTAAGATGACATCCACAAAAAGTACTAAAAAAATAACCATGCTTCCATCACGTTTCTTGTACACATAGGACTCGTCAAGATTTTGATAAAAACCATAAGACTTAATGGCTTGATCAAATCGAGTATTCCAAGATCTAGAAGCTTGCTTAATTTCAAAAATAGTTCTCTTAAACTTGCACAGCATGTACTCCTGACCCTTTGTTATGAAACTGTCTGCTGCTTCATATAAATACATTAGTCAAGACTTCCATTAAGAAATACTGTCTTGACGTCCATTGCCAAATTTTCATAATCAAAATAAGACACAATGAATAAGAGAATCCAAATAAACTTAAACATGGCTACTAGCGTAAAGATCTCCTCATAATCGATCCCTTCTTTTTTAGTAAATTTTTTTACAATAAGCCTAACTTCAAAGGTTTTCACCTTTCCATCTGCTCCTCTCTTCCTCATGTAGATCCACTTGTATCCGATGCATTTTATCCCTTAAAGTGGTTCTACAAATTCTTAGACCTAATTAGAATACATATATTTCATCTCTGAATTCATAGCCTTTCATCAAAGATTTGCTTTTTTGTCTTAGAGTGCTTCGTTGTAGTTACAGGGTTCGATATCCAATTCTATCGAGATCCCATCAAAATATCTCCTAAGAATATATATAGATCGGGTTGACGAACAACCCTCCCACTACGATAAGGCACTACCTACGTCTATATACTAGCAGTGGCACATTGTACTGATTTTGAACCCCGTGTACCATGATCCACATGCTACCCTGGTTTTGAAACCGACATGTCAATGGTAGCACCCTCAACTGGTTCAGGATCTGTACGTGTCTCGATAATCCTCCTACTACGACGAGGCAATGAGATCTTGATCTCGATAATCCTCTTACTCTCGGGTTTGTGGTCCATTATATAATTCTCTTCCAAGAATCGGGTATTAGTATTGACAATGACCTTATGATCCTTAGGATTATAAAACAAACCACCATTCGTTCCTCTGGGATACCCGACAAATAAACAGACTTCCATTTTTTGTTCCAACTTACCCGCATTCCCTCTCAACACGTATGCTAGACACCACAAATTCTGAATATGTCTCAGACTAGGCTCACGACTAGTCCACAATTCTGTAGGAGTAGAAGATACTAACTTAGAAGATTTTAACTTAGAAGGTATCAAGTTCAAAATATAAGTTTCTATTTTTAATGCAAATCCCTAAAACGAATCGGGTAAATTTGAAAAACTCATCATCGACCTTACCATCTCCATAAGAGTCCTATACCTTCTTTCAGGTACACCATTCTACCTAGAGACTTTTCCGTTTTTACCTTGAATTTTTTGAATTTTTCAAAGCATTCGAACTTACGATGCATCAAATAAATGTATCCATACCTTGAGCAGTCGTCAATTAAAGTGACGAAGTACTCAAAATCTCCTCTAATTCGGATAGTCATATGTTCACATAAGTCAGAGTGAACCAGTTCTAACGGTTTTTTAGCTCTATAGCTTTTAGTCGAAAATGGCCTCTTGATCATTTTACCCTCCAAATAGGATTTACAGACTCAAAATTCTTCTACTTCCAATGAACCTAAAGATCCATTTTTAACCAGTCTATTTATCCTTTTCAGATTAATATGACCTAGGCATAAGTGCCAAAGATACGTTTGGTTCATTAAAAAAAAATCTCTTATTTGGTAAATTAGATGTATTATTCAATTCATTCAGTTACAGTGTAAGAGAGATAGAAGTAATAACATAAAGATCATCTATTAATGTACCAGAATAGATAAACCGTTTATTATCCTTAATAACAACAGAGTTATTAAAATAAACCAAATATTCATCTTTAACCAATCTAGAAACATAAATTAAATTCTTTCTAATAGAAGGTATATAAAGACAATCTTTCAATATTAAAATTCGATCTCTACTAAAATTGAGAGTGACATCTCCCACTACAACTGCTGCCACCCTTGTATTATTACCCATGTACAAGTAAATCTCTCCATCACTAAGTTATCGAATTTTTTAGAACCCCTATAAAGAATTACAGACATGATTAGTGGTTCTCGCATCTACACACCAGGTACCAACAGATAACACTGCTAAACATGTTTCAATAACTAGTTAACAGAAATTACCTTGGTTGTTTTGCTTGCCAAGATAAATTGGATATTATTTTTTTTAGTGTCGTGTCTGTTGCAGTGAAAACATCTGTCTTTTGACCTTTTCACACCAGTATGTGGCCCACTAACTAACTTGAAAATTATGTCACCCTATTTCTGAACATTTTTCTTCTTTTTGCCTTTCAGCTTAGATGAAGAATCTTTTTCAGAAATAACATATTTCCTGACATCCTAAGAACACCCTCGATAGTTAAAATTATAATCAGATTTCTTTTCCAACCAACATAATTAGGACCAATAAGTTTGTTTTCTTTGAGCATAGTCGCAAGTGGATTTAAATCTATTTTAATTTCGAGAATCACATAATTAAAGACCATTAATTATAATGAGAAAAATTTTGAATTTTATTTTAAAATCGATTCCCTCTACCATTTAAAAAAAATTCGCCAATAATCCGGTATACCGTGAATATCATGCCTCGATGGGAAAGCGGTCTACTATTTAACATTCGTTCGGACAAACTACTTCTTATTAGTTTTATTATTTAGGCAACAGACCATACCAAATAAAATTAAATAGCTGACGTAATTTCGGTTCCGAATCAATTGCTAAGTGTTAACCACCACTTAATCCAGAATAAATCGCTTCGCAATGAACCCTTCAGATGGAGAAGTGATTTATATTAACAATTATCCAGAATTATCCAAAAGGAGATTCGTACCGGTGCATGATTCCGTAATTAATTCTATCCGATGGAAAGGAAGGCTCAAATACCAACACACAAAATTAATTACATCACCTACGAATTAGTGATGAAGATCGTGTGATTTATCTTTGAATTAATTCTCTCTCCCACTTAGTTTTTAAAAGATTTTTGAAGGTTATTTAAAACTGTTTAATAAAAATAAATTTATTAATTTTGAAAAAAACACATGTTCCAAAATATTTCGACTTTTTTAAACAATCTTTTCGTGTTTAATGTGTAACAAATAAAATGTTCCAAATTTTATTTAATTAAAAATAATTTTAAACAAAAACTAAGAAGTTAATTTTATTATCTAATTACACATTTTTTCAAAAAAAGTAATTTATTAAAATTAAACTTCCTTTTTAATCAAATCAAAATCAAAATTAACTACCACGTTTTTTTCCAAAATATCCGATTTATTAAAATCATCTTAAACGTGTTATTTTGTAACTAATAAAATATATAAAAATTTCTCTTTAAGAAATTAATTATAATTAAAGAAAATTTAATTTTATTCGTCGTTACAAAATTTAATTTCGATTTAAACCGAATTAATTAAAATAGAACGGGAAATATAAATCGAATAAAACATCCACGCAATTAATAAAAAAATAAAAAAATAAAATATATCCTGATTTTATAACCGATCTTTAACTCTTTTAAGCTAACGAATTTCTGTTCATCAAGTAGCCTTGTCAGAAATAGAATTCTAAACTTTTAACCATGTTACAACTCTATAGGTTACATACTGAAACTGAAACACCAAGTCTGTAGATCTCGCAAACCACCATTACCACCACTGCCTACGGCCACCACCACCACCACCACCGCTGCTCATGGCAATCGCCGCCGCCGCTACTCGCGGCCACCGCCGCTACACGCCACAACACGCCGCATGCTGAACAGCTTATACGCCGCACATAATGTTTGCGGTTTTTTGTAAGCATCATGCACCGTTTGGGACTGTGGCATTAAAGATTAGGGACCATTTGGTTTTCATGGCTTTCAAGTTGAATAATTGCCATTAACCGTGCATTCCATAATCATGTGGCGCAGCTTTATGCTTTGTAATTCTTCATTATGCATTCAAGAAGTCTTTCATGATTTCCAATCCAAGCATAATTCCATGAATCTAGAAATCCACGTGTGATCATGATAACCACGTGTAACCAATTCCATGAACTACTACTTGATAATGTTATCTCCACGTGTAATCCACTTGGTAAATTAGGATCATGATGTTCAATTGAAAGAATTCTACATACCACGATTCCCATCGAGCTTTTCAACCATGATTCTCATTGATCTTTTCAACCATAATCCCATTACAACGTGAGAAAATTCAAGGTGCGGTGCCGCGGCTTGCTTTTGGGATTAGTTCCACCGTTGTTGTGCATGGCTTGTTAGCTTCATCTCGTTCTTCGTTCTTCAATGTTCTTCGTATTATATATTTTTTCCTTACAAAATACTAGAATTGAATAACAATGTTACTTTGATTCTTATGCCCCTTTCGAGTTCACATTCAATCTAAAATTGAAGAACATAAAATTTTTACATGAAAACTATCACGATCAACTCTCGTGATTTAAAAAAAATTAAATCATTCATCCATTCAATCAAGCATAAAAATAATAATGATCATAAAATCAAAATTAGATCGCCTACAAAAATAAGTTAGCATAGATCTAAAGCTATCCGAACCCTTCAATTTAAACCATATTCATATTCAAAATCGGCTATGATACCAATTATTGAAGGCAAACTGTCAAGATCCATTAATTAAGAATATGATTTAAATATTTAAAAAAATAGATAGGCAAACACCAAAAACATTAATTATAATTCATTCCACTAAATAATAATAATTGCACTCCTACCCAAATTCTCAAAATCGAATATTCGAACTTCAGTTATTAAACGCTTATTTATTCTCCTTACATTAAGATTCTCGATACCTGTCGATTAAATTAAATTACTAACAATTATATTTAATCGACTTCTTAAATAAATTCCTTAAGACCTTCCGCTTAACTTATTTGACTGCTAGATAATTAAATCCACCTGTAGGATTTGGCTCGTTCAAAATTTATAAGTTTCCTTAACGAGATATCGTCAATTCCGATCTTTCAAGACGTGGATTCCGTCAACAATTAATATCCACCATATAATTAATACCATTATTCAACTCATCGGGATTATTGACCCATATAAGATTGCACCATCTAATGAATCAAAATAATGAATATTAAATATACGCAAATAATAATTATTTCAGAATTAAGAGTATAAATACTCATAATAATCATGTGGTGTGAATTAATTTATAAAGTTAATACAAAATTAATTATCCCATCTTGATTCTGTTCAATATACACAAAGTGTACTACACAGCGAGTCAGAACAATATGCGACGTTATTATCTGTTTCCCGTAATCAAGATTGATCTACTAAAACTCTGCGCTACAACCGTATCGATGGTGTGTCCAATTTCATCTAAGCCGTAAACCAAAAAACTTATATTTTAAAAGAACCGATAATCTAGTCTTCCATATGTCAGCCGAACTCTACATATTAGATTAAATACTGTGCATAATAAAATATATTCATGCATAATATTAAATAAATAATAAAACTGTATACATTACTCATTAAGATTCTCATAAAAAATTAAAAATAATTTTATTAATGAATAAAATTAAATACTAAAAATAATAATAGACGTAATTTTTAGTATACAACTCTGACAGTACAACCACTCTAAAACATAGAGTACAACTAGTTAAGAATGATGTACAACAATTCAATATATGAACTAAGGATAAAATTCTAAGTCATGGAATTTGTACACAAATCATCACCTTTAGTCATTTAACCATACACCAAGTCTCAAGTTAAGAATTAAGTTAACTAATCCTTTGCTTAAAAATTCAACCATTTAAACAGAATTTGTAATAAGCATTTGAGGCAACTAAACTTTAATTTAGCTTCTGGTCTTTGGTCACAACATAGTTTAAAAGGTCCTTAACAATTCTTATGAAGAATACTTAAGCTAATTCTCAATATTTCTAAGTAATTTAGTCCTCATAAGAAAATGTGCTATAGCAACTCTATGTTTAAAAATCAAAATGCTACGAATAAGGCTAACAAAGGAAGATGTGTTTGGGGAATCAAATCAGCTTCAACTATTCTAATTTTTAGATATATTTTAGTTTAAGATATCTCATATAACTTTTGTGAAGGATGCTAAGTAGAGTTCTTAAGAAAATATTCATGATTTTGCTGTCATAAAAAAATGTGCCAAGTTTGTATTTTAAAACTCTGTGGTGGTGATTTTCAACATAAAAAATAGACAGCATAAAAATTATTTGGTAGATCAAATGAAAGCTAAATGTCCTGATATGTGGACAACATTTAGATTAAAATGTTCCTAACATTTTTCATGAAAATATTTTTTGATTTAGACACTAAAAACATGGGTTTTTGATCTCACAAAAATGGTGAATAGTTCTAAATCACTGTATGAAGACAACAACTTATAGAGAGATTTTAACTGAACAAAACTTAACAAAACAAGCTCATTTTAATGGGTAGGTAGAAAAATATGCTAGCTACAACTTTCATGAAGGGACCGAAACTTATATCACATTTTAAAAGGGGTTTTTGCCTCTCCAACCGAGACTGGTCCAAATTTGATATGTTTCGATAAAAAATTCATAACTCGAGATTTACAAGTTCAAATCAATTCAAATAAATTTTATATGAAAGATAATTTCAAACTCTAACTCTAGACATAAGATTTAGTCTTAAGAGATTTTTCTATATTTCGTTATAATCTTTCAAAAAGAGGTCCGGCGAATAGAAAATTTTAAAACTTAAGATTAACTAGCTACCTCATCATCTAACTTTTCGCACGGCATCGATTTAGTTTTATTATTTGTATGCATGATTTAAAAGTTCAAAAATAATGCCTTCATCAACCAAATATATAAAAATAAGAAAAATTTAAACAAATGTCCTATTATCAACTGATAACAGAATTTTAGTTCTCTAAGATTTTTTTTACAGATTTAGTCCCATATAATAACTAACTGACGAAAATGCCCTCAATATTCTATTTTTACACATCACTTAAATTAAGCAACATCTTCTCTCTCTCTCTCTCTCTCTCTCTCTCTCTCTCTATATATATATATATATAGCGTATCCTTTAAATCAAGCAACTTCTTTCTTTGTTGGGAAAAATCACTCGCCGTCATAACACATGCAAACGATACAATTTCAAAACTATTTCACTATACACATAAATTTGATACATTTTCAAATCCACAAAATCATTAATTTTGATATATGTTTCAACTCATCGCAACCAAATGTGACTACTGATACATTTATCAGTATTAAATATAATGTAAATATACTCCAGTTCACTATGCATATGCAATTGTTACATTTATCAGTATTAAGTATCTGTTGTAATATCTTCTTATAATATCGTTTTAAATTGATAAAATGTATCAGCGATTTAGGTGAGCTGTATGCATTTAGTAATAACATGCAACTAATAATTGTATCAGTGTTCAACAGATAAGTGCTTTCAAAATTATTCAACACAGAATTTGCAACTGATAATTGTATCAGTTGCACACTGATCATATAGAGAATATGTATAAAAAAAATCACCGAATCTTAATAGAACCCTTACGAGGGCTGTTCGACACGAAAATTGTGTCGTCGTCCCCCATCACAAACCACCTCACCTCCTCCATCTCCACCTGGAACATTTTCCAAACGATTCGCTAGATCCAAATCACCGACCGATGCCCTTGTCGGTTCAAGTAAGAGAACCGGCTCGTGTCGCTAGAGATTCTCACCTCCGGGAGACTCTCGTCGGGGTTCATCTTCACTGCTTTGTCCAGCCATGCCATGCCGCTCATTTCATCTGACTTCCACCTCATTTCGTATGCACCTTCGAGAGGCTCTCGCGTTGCCGACCGGTGCCCTGCCGGTTCGAGCAAGCGAACCGGCTCGTGTTGCTGGAGATTCTCACCTCCAGGAGGCCCTC
>JAUMHN010353952.1:0-17488 GCA_032360265.1 Heliamphora ciliata | reverse complement strand
AACAATAGACGACGCTATTATCTGTTCCCCGTAATCAAGACAGGCCTACTAAAACTCTGTGCCACAGTCGTACCGATAGTATGCTCATTTCCATCTAAACTGTGAACATAAAACTTATATTACGCAAGAACCTATAATCTGGTCTTCTGTGTGTAAGCAGTACTCTACACACCAGATTAAATACTATACAGAATATCGGATATCCATGCGTATCAAAGAAATGATACACATACATTGCTTATAAATATTCTCATAAAATGAAAAAATTAATTTTATTAAAATTAAATTAAATTCTAAAAATATAGTTTTCAGTATACCAATCCTAACACTACTGACAAATGCCTCCGAAAATTCCCTCCAGTTGGATTTGTCAACGCAAGTTTTCTCAAACCACTGAAACCAAGATAAAGCTTTGTCTTCCTTATGAATCGATGCAATTTACACCTTTTGAATTTCTTTAAATTGGTTAAAATGATTCAAATCTTTCACATTTGTATAACCACCCCGTTGAGTCTTCCTCTCTAAACTTGGGAAAGTCTACTTTAGCGAACTTGGCGTTGATCGAAAATGACGAACTGCGTGTCACGCCCTGGTGCTTGTGAGTTCTCGCCATGTTCAAACTGTGAGCCCAAGATTTTCGAAGCTAGTGATCATATTTGATATTCATAGTTGTAAGCACTTGTTTGATGTCTTCGATTGCTACCCCATGTTTTTTAGAATTTTCTCTCAACCCTCTGATCGATTCCCCCATCCTTTTAATCTCTTGAGACCTAGTTCCCTCTGCCATCTTAATTGGATCTTTAGAGGCGAAAGAAGGAATTCTCTGATACCAAATGTCTTATAGACTAAGGAAGAAAGCCTTTGCCGCTCAAACAAACTGAAACTATTAGTCAAAAATCAAAATTACAATTGTGATACAAGTTCCCTTGTTCTCCCCTGCTTTATTTCTTTCTAACTAACAGCTCCTAACAACTCTTTTCTCTCGTAACAAACTAACAGATTCCTAACTAACTTTTAAACTCCTCTCTTCTGTTTGATTTTGTAACTAAAAAATGAACATGCCAAATTGAAAGGTAATATAAAGAAGAAATGCGTACTTACTAAGTAGCGCCTGAAACGGCTTGTTGGGCGTAATGTTGAGCACATGTTGGGTTCCATGCACTGGTTTTGGCACCTGACAAGGCTTGTTGGGCGCCAAGTCGAGGGCGTGTTGGGCACCGACCACTGGTTTAGGCACCTAACCTGGCTTGTTGGGCACAAGGTTGGGCAGGTACTGGGCGCCTTAGATACGTACAAATGTGATTACCAAACACGTTTTATGTAATTTTTTAAAAAACTTTTTACTAAAAACGTAATTACTAAAAACGTTTTCTGTTTAAATTATATTGTAAATGTGTTTACCAAACACGTTTTATTTATAAATATTGAAAATGTGTATCAAACTAGTTTTATTCATAAAATGTTTTCCATTTAAATTATATTGACAACATTAATATCAAACACGTTTTATTTATAAAATGTATTTTTGAAAACGTTATTTCAATAGTGTTTTGTATATGTTGCATCCACTATCACTTTCAACCCAACAATGTGCCAAAGGACAATCAATAGAAGGAGTAAGCATTTTGCATTTTAATGTGGGAGTTGAAGTTTCGGCCCTTTTGACATATACAACCCATCAAAGGGAATAAACTATTGGTTTTATCCTTCATGCTAGATGTATATGATAAATCAAAGCTTATCCATGTTCAAATCCATGCAATATGAATATTCAACAATTTTACGCATTTGCAGGCACATTATTATTTATTTGGTTTCAGTAAACCTTTATAGCCTTGTAGTTCATTTCGTGAACATGTACTTCACAAAAATAATATAAGGTGGGAGAATGCCATGTCATAGTCGAGTTTGACCCCAATATTTGCTCTCTTAGATAATCCCTCTTTGCCTGCTACTCAATAATGCTTATAGGGTGATATTTCACGTAATTTAGTACCTTTAAGGAACGAGATTTAGATTATTCATTTGACAAAAATATTCATATGTGCTAAGGAATTATGTGTATTCTTTGTGAGCTGTAGAGTTCTGCCTGTTTGTATGATTATTTAGTGCACTGTAAGGTGAGTTATTCCATGCTATGTTGTACTTCTTCTAGGGTTTTGATAATCTGTGTCTGGGTTTGTTCTCTTTTTTGGCATTGCAGGCTTTGCCGAATTTGTCTGACCTTTTGGGATCCGCCCTGAACTTCTCATTGAACTTCTCACCAAGGCCTTTGACTCATTTTTTACCGCACCAAAAAATTGGATGGAGTCTAGATGCATTGACAACAGTCAATCTAGGTATGTAAAGTTCTTTGTGAAGTTAGCATATATAGTATTTTTATGTAACAAAAAAATTAACTCATCTCTTATGGGGAAAGAAAAAATTTCTAAATTTGTCCTTGAAATGTGGTTTTGTTGGCACTCTTCTTTGTGAATCATTTAGCCCATTTTCGTCAAGGTATAAATATCTCTGGTTCACAATGGAGCAATTTTTAGTAGTTGGTAATTTGTACTCTTTTGACCGAACTTCCCACTTATTGTCTTTGTATTCACCAAACAGAACTTTTTAAGGATGGATGGTAATGAAGTCCCTTTACCCCATATGCTTTTTTGGCCTGTGCGACTGAAACCGTTGACCAAATTCTGTAAGAATATTGGTTTTAGTTGTTTGTGGTTGATTTGCCATGCTTTAGTATATTCTTTTTGCTTTGTTTATTTATTTATTTATTTGTGTACTTGAAAGAAGATCCATTGGTTAGATGTTGGGTGAGTGCTTAGTACTTTATCCATCTCCAAAATATTTTGTGAATGATGCATTCAACCTAGTAATTTTGGAGCTTATAGGCCACTCTTACCTAAGGTAGCTGCTATATTCTGGCACCGTGAAATTTTAGAAGAATGGAGGTTGGACTATCTAGTTGAGATGTTTTTTCGGACGTACTGCATTAATATGTTGCTTACTCTTGCAGTTAATTTATTGAACAATATAACATTTAGACTATTTTCCCTAGTCACATATTTTGTTATTATATTCAAAAGACAAATATGATATATTTTTTTCAGAATTAGGCAAGCTTCATAATCAAGTAATAGAAAACACAGTAGTTCTCATTTTTCTTTCTTGCAACAATAGAACATTTAGACAGTGTTTTCACTACTCATATATTTTTATTTTGTTATTATATTTAGGAGACAAATATAGTATATTTATTTTCAAAATCAGGCTAGCTTCACGATCAAGGAAGTGAAACTTCTGTAGTTCTCATTTTTCTTAGTCTCTTTAAAATCAGGAAAAGTACATTCACTATCAAGGATTATTCAATGCATTGCCTGGAAATTAGAGTTGTTTCAAGTAATTTGTGGCAAAGTCATCTCCCACCTACAAATGTGCAAAATTTTCTTTTGTCCACAGCTCGGTTTCTCTTCCACAGGTTGCTTTTCTTTTCTAGTTTGATATATCTTCATAGAGTTGAATAGCAAAATTGAATCACTTTTATGTTGTTTTTCTGCTTCCAGATAATATATGTACACAAAAAGTCATTTGAAGCTGATAAGTACGCAACCATCAATTCTATTATTTGTTCCTCTTAGAAAAATATGATAACGGTATGCAATTATTTTGAAATCTTCTGCATTCATGCAAAATTGTGGAGTACGATTAGCTACAATAAGATGATTGCACCTCTATGAATGTTTACTTATTCCATTGACTAGTCTATCTGGGACAAATTTCATAAAACACAATATTGCACATAATTATAATAGTATTTGAACAGTTTGTTTAATTATTGGTGTATAGTTTGAATAATTGGTACAAGCATTTTTTTTAAACCTCATTTGGCCTAAAACTTTGTAGCTCAACAGTTTCGACTCTTTTTTACTTTGTTTACAGCAAGATAACATGGAGGCTGTGCTTGCCCTGCTTACATCATCAACCCATTATGGACTGGCTTCCTTGGTGGATTCTTTCATTAATCCAGTTCTCGGAGAACTCTATCTTCAGTGCCCATCCACTGGTGAGTATATTGAGCAATATAATCTTTACATTTTATGGAGATAGCATTACCTTAGTTCTTGATGATAATTGTTACTTTTGACTTTATTCATCTCTTTTGCAAATATTTTATACAATCTAGGGTGCGCATGGTTAAGAGTTGGGGGCTTACGTTATCATCTCTTGATTACGTTTGATGATCAGCATCCTACTATGAAGTACTCTTGCAAGTATTTGTAGTTGGTCAAAAAGATTGCTTTGTTTGAGCTTGAAAACAAGGTATTCTTTTCCTACACACTTTCCTATTTTACATGAACACATGATCAATTAGTCTAATTCTTTCCTTGTATTTATGTTTCTGCAATGAAAATTTGAATTGCCTTTTCCATTATTGGATAGGAGTTAAATGACAACATTTTTGCTTAAACATGCATTAGATATTACTTGTTATCAATGAGTAGAAGTGATTCAAGTGAATAACAAACAAGGGCATTATTTAAACAATTGTACCCATCAAAATTCCAATTGATTCGATACTTGTACCTAAGTGTACCCATCAAAATTCCAATTGATTCGATACCTGTACCTAAGTGATATCGGGTACAGGTATCGAATTAATTAGAATTTTGACATTATTTGTACAGGTATCGGTACAGGTATCGAATCATTTGTTTAACATTATTTGTAAATTATAATTTTAGTTATTTATTTATAAAACAATATTATGCAATCACTTAACTACAGATATCGGGTCAACCTAAATTTTTATATGGCTAACAAAACTCATCGAATTCTATGTTAAGTGAGGATCCAATGATAAAAATATATTCACAAAGCAAATAAAAAATATACACAACCCGATATTTTGTCCTTCCCTTTTAACATGAACACATTGAGATCTCCGTCCCATGTTGGTTAAGAGGCAAAGAATAAAACGTGTTTGATAAACATGCCTTTTGGTTTGTTACATGTTTCATATAGAATTCGATGAGTACTAACAACATTTTTGTGTTTGAATGTTATGTAAAGAATGTATGTATATAAAGCGTGCTTAGAAAAAACATATGAAACGAAAACATGTTTGCTAAAAATGTATTTGCGTATGTTGGTAATTAAGTTTAAAAGCCTCTATTACCTTCATTATGTTAAAAATTTAACGTACATTGGAACATAAGCCACCTTTCCACTTCTTACTACATTTGATATTGTCAAAGATTGACGAACGGTGAGATAGATGTCTTCTGTCAAGTCTTCAAGTCTTCAATATGGAACATTTCAAAACATGGTCTTGTTCTCAAGACGTTGAAAATATTTGTAATATTCTGGAGCCTTCATGAATTTGTTTTGTTCACTTGCTTCTTTACATCCTTTATTCTATTTTCTTCACAACTATTATACTACTTTCTTTAACATACAACATTCGATGTTGCCAAATATATCCTGGTTTGTGATGATTTTTTCAATTGTTTCTCTTAGGAAGCTGTTTGTGGCATGAAAACATTAGCCCTATATAGATATACTTCGTTCGCACTTGAGAATGACACTTAGAGAATACATTATGATTACTCTAGATTCGCCCTGTTCTTCTGTTTGTGGTTCAATGAGATGTGTTATTTACATGACAACTAATTGAGACTCTTTTGACTCAAGTTACTTAAAAGTATGATTTTGTACAACTGAAATACTACTGCATCCCTACCTAGAGAGTTGACGTTTCATAACGATGCTTGTACATTGTGAAGGATAAGACATGCAGGCGATGATTCTATACATGTAGGATTGTGCTTAACTTGGTGATTCCAGTTCTACTTGACTATAACTTGAAAGTGACAACTCATTTGAAAACCCAATCCCTGATGTTCAAATGTTTGAATGTTTACAGTTGTGTTAATATCCCCTAGGTGAAAAGTTCCCTTTTAATATAAGAATATCTTCGCCTCAGGGTAGCAACTGTCTATGCAAAATATGAAAGGTTAACCATATCAAGAATTATACTAGCAAACACTAATATAAAAATAGAAGTCTATAATCATTCACTTGCTACTCTGTTAAACTGTGATTTAGCTGTAGGTGGTTCGCCTTCTTGGAGTGAATGAAAAGTATTATTACTTCCCCGTAGGGGCTACTGCCGACTGCCAACAATGCTCCCAAGTGATTGTCCCTTAAAATGATGACTCCCTTGGTAGTCATTGGGAAATATATGGAAATGGTTGTTCCTTTTGCTTCTTGAATTTCAGCAGCCTTACGATGGTAATATGCTAGGGTAACATCTCATATGCAGTTTTACTTGCATTCCCCCAATATGCCACCCCACCTTTAGTTCCTCATTTACATCTTACATATTTGTTTGTAGTTGGTCATCCCCTTTGCTTTTGTCTATTTTTACAAACATTTTCAACATTAATATGAAAGTCAAACAAATCTTTTGAATAGCAATGTGGAGAGAATGTATTTATTACATCTTACATATTTGTTTGTAGTTGGTCATCCCCTTTGCTTTTGGCTATTTTTACAAACATTTTCAACATTAATATGAAAATCAAACAAATCTGTTGAATAGCAATGTGGAGAGAATGTATTTACCATTACATATCTTTCCCATACTCGCTCACTATCCACTTGAACCATCTTCTTTGTGTCGTGCCACCCAAACTCGCTTAAACGAGTCATTTCCATCACCAAGTTGTAATGTCTCATCCATAGTTTGATTTTCTTGTCTACCTCATGGAAAAAGCCATGCCTAAATTGGCCATTATCAGACGTCCATTTACTTGCATACAATTCCCCCACCCTTTTGATTAACATATCTTCCTTTAGCTTATTCCACACCCAACGGCCCCTTGATGAGCTACCAACTGGATTTCCCTTTTCGTGACTATTTTGGGGGTGGAGTGTGTTCCATCGTAATGAATTAATGAGTAACAATTACATAATTTCAAAAACGTTAGAAATAACAAATCTAAAGTTTTGTGATAATCACCTTTCAATTACAAAGAAACTCATTAAAACATTCATGTACAAAACATGAAACCAAACAACAAAAATAACTAAACAAGGCTATTTGAGGTTTGTAAAATAAGCTGCAAACTAACTATTACATAAAGATTATCCTAATGGTAAATCATGACAACATTAACAAGTGATAAAAGAACTCAAGCTTCATTGCTACTTGCTCTAATATTGATGTAGACATGCTTCAAATCATTTATTCTTTCTTCCTGCGGCTCTAGAAAGCAAGATGAACCAAGTTCAACATCTGAAATGTCCAGTGCTTGTACGCCTGTGCCTAATAAATTGATGAATGGTGCTCCAATTTCGTTGGAGGATAGCAACATCAACATCTATAGGTTTGAAAATAAAATGATAATGGGAAGCTTCGTAATTATAAAAGCTAACTAATCTCTCAAGATTATGTCCTCCAATAGATAGAGAATCCTGTGACCTCCTTTAAGGTTGAAATAACATAACACAAAACCCTTGTGGTGAATCAAAAATCAAACAAATATGAATCCATCATCCTCAAGAGGGTTGTCACTGGTGTATTGTACCCGGGGTATGGGACCAAAATGGTTATAATATCCATGTTAATTTTAGTAGCCAAATAGCGGATATAGCCTAAAACGTGTAGTACATCCCCAAATCCCCAATTCTTATACCCCAAACAAACAGGCACCCACGACAGTTCA
Organism: Heliamphora ciliata; assembly: GCA_032360265.1. NCBI lineage: Eukaryota > Viridiplantae > Streptophyta > Magnoliopsida > Ericales > Sarraceniaceae > Heliamphora > Heliamphora ciliata. The sequence continues at coordinate 9,767 of JAUMHN010353952.1, read as the reverse complement.
TCGTTACATATCATTGTCAAATGAACCACGCTCTTCATCGGCACCATCAGCATGTTGACCATAAACGTTGTTGGGGTCTGTTACGTGTGTTCCATTCTAGCGAGGAATATAGATTTGTCATCAATCATATATTAGAACAACTTGAACAAGACCATATGATTAACATTAGTAATAAGAGAATGACTAACTGTGGAATGTTGGTTGTAGTTGAAATGATCGTCATAAAAAGCTTGTGCGTAATCACCGCCTACGAATGATGGGTAGCACTCGTTGTGTGTATCTTCTCCAGTGAAGGGTTGTTGATGCCAACCATCAATTGTGCCGACATGCATTTTAAGGTACTCATCGTCGTCATCATTTGTAGTTGGCCATTCCAATTTTAAATCCTTGGCCTATCAGTGGACATTTGTTTCTCGTATACCCAACAAGTTTATAGTTACCACATCTTCAGCGCGTTGATATGATCTTTGGTGAAATGTGATGGATGCCCTTACCCTTTATGACAGAAGGATCACCTACACTAGGAGGCATAGACGTCCCATCACCATTGTTGCCAGTGCCCACCATTGTATTCTGGGGGGTTAATTCTCTCACCTTACAAGTTAGTTTTGTAGTCTCCTCTTTCGCCTCTTCATACCCTTGTTCTAATTGAGAGGCATAGTAGCATAAATCATTACATGCACCTGATAATGCGCCGAACCATGTCACATGCATTACCCATTGTGAAAGTGGTGTTCGACCGTGTAAAGGAGTAGATTTTGCCAATATGGTCCACCTAGGCAAGATACAGGCTTTTAAGATTTCTGTCAAGTGCTCTATTTTCATGACACTTATCATATAAGCATATGGTAATCCCAATAATTCAAACTTCCTGCACGGATAATTAATGGTATGGGTGCTTGAGTGGTACTTAATATTTCAACGGCTTTTTAATTACGTGTACTTCGAGAAGCAATACACACGAATGTCTTCATACTCAATTTTGTTAACCAAAAATAACGAATCTTTTGATGTCATGTTTTCTCGAAACTTATAGAACATGGTATGTGTGAATATCAATGCCACATGTTTCTCTATAGCCTTTAGACCCGTTGAGAGAACAGGGGTCGTGTTCTTAGTTTTGATTTGAGCCTTCGCTTCATTATGTTGTAGTTTTGCGAGCGCCCTATCATATGCTTGTAAAAATTCATAAATGTGCAGTTTGAGCTTCAAAAAGCGATTGAGGAACGCATTCATACCTCACATCTCTGTGTGCTCTTCGGTCCAACAAAAAATTGGACCTGCAGGTATGCCTCAGCTCATAACATGCGTTTCACATACGACTCCCCAGCCCATTTGTTATTTTCTAGGCCATGGTTTGAAACAATTTTTCTCCAAGCAGCTTCGAAAACATTTGGCATACATTGTTATTTTCTAGGCCATGGTTTGGATGGCATTGTGCATGGTTTGATCCCCTTTAGTCACAACGGAGATAGGTTTCTTATTGCCCATCGTAGCAAGGAATGTTTCCAACACCCATGTGTAAGTCTCTACGGTTTCAAATGTCAACAATGCACAACCGAATATTATCGTTTGGAAGTGGTTATTGACCCCGACATGGATGATAAACGGATTCTTGTATGCATTCATTCGGTATGTGGTATCAAATATTAATACGTCACCAAAGCACATAAAATCCACAAGAGAGGTCGAGTCTCTTCAAAATTAATTGTTCAAACGACTTTTCCCATCAACGTCGTATTTTTAATAGAACATGGGATCTTGTTCGGCCTTAGTAGCTAAGTATGTTAAGACAACTTCAGCATCACCATAACCAATTTCTATCTGGCACTCAGTAGCAAAATGATTATACAAGTCTTTCTGTGTGTATTCAACATTGTCGTATCCCCCCACTTGTTGCGCCACGTAGTCTATTATCTGGCTAGTTCTTATGCCAACATTGTGCATTGCATTAACATTTGCTTTGTCCAGACTACTGATGTTCCTATGTGAACGGAGAAATGTAACACCAAGTGGCCTTATCATGGGATGGCTGTGCTTGCTGACAAAATGGGCAACCACATATGTACCACGTTTGCGGTCAAACTTGATATGGAATGTAGCTTGACATCCCACTCTTGTCAATGGTTGTGGTTCTTTTTGCCGCTCTTGTCATTGAAGGTATTTTCTTTCTCTTTAGCCTTCCTTTGAGCAAACCCACCTTCTAGACACAATCATTGAACTTTTTTTGTCCTTGTGCAAATTATCCCTTCGAACACTAAATGCACGCACTTTCGCATATGTATTATAGAACTCTTTTGCAAGCTCTTTTGAATCAAATGTCATTTGGTAAACGTCGTCTTCGGTTAACTCGTCCAATCGCTTGTCATGTGTTCCGATGAATTTATCCATATGTGGTGGTAATGATTAACATTAGTACATTTGCACAGGTTGTGGTTCATGTTACCATTTCATGATAGGAGTCAAAACATTTAACAATGAAAAAAGTGAAAATGATGATACCTGTGCCCATCAATTTCCAAGAGAGTTATACTTTACATCACTTGTACAGTTATAATTTTGAAGAGAGTTAAAAATTTCATAACTTCATGACTCTCATAGTTATAATCCCTCGCGTATATTGCACGTGGTTTACTTGCATAGATGAATTGTGAAAAAGGTTTAATCAATAGTCGTGAGAATGGTCACTAGTGCTTGCTATTACGGTAGATAACAGTTAAGTAGACACACGATACTGAATTATAGCTATGGAACCATACAATTCAGTTACTAAAGGATGGCTTGTGTTGTACATTGTACAAGAATGGGCACATTTTCATGCTTTTGCAACCTAGGTGAATCTACGCGAAGTAATGCTCAATAGCCCCATCCCTCTCATCTGGATCCTATGTCAACAATTTCACCTATGTGCTAACTTTCATTGACTAGTAGGGCTGGAGCTTCAACTGAAAGTCGAGGACAACTCTAACCATATTGTAGCCTATTACAATCGGATCATTCCATATAATTATGCAGATTTACCAACATGCTGCATCTAATACAATTATACGAGTATCTGAAGGTTAGTCGTGCAGAATAAGAGACATCATGTCATACAACGATTAGAGTTTCCCCTTGGAAATTGGCATTCTATTAGTTCTAACTAGAAGATAGGATAGGCAGATCAAAGCTTTTATACACAATTCATACACCAGCAATTAAAAGGACATGAAGATATGTGTGGAGCCCACACAGAAGGTTGAGGAAAACAAAAATTATACCCAGATGTATCGAAATTCCAATTTTACCATTTCCCCCATCTCTAACAAAATGACTCATTGGGATCAAAACATAGGGCACCAACATCCTGTAGACAACTCATAACCCTTGTAGGATATTGAGCTTGTACGATCGATTTGCTCTCACTGTCCCCAATGACATTTGATAAGCTACTGCAAACTGGAATTGGAATACAGTTTCAAAATTGTACAATCCACTAGAATGCCTGTTCAATCAATTTAGCTACTAACAATTCCAGGAGCGACGCACTCAACATAACACGCACAAATTGCCAGACATTCTACATGAAGTAATACTCAACAACAATGCTCCATTGTTAATCCATGGTGCCACCATTTGCATAGGGACTTTTTGAGCAAATCTATGATGAAAGCACGTAAAGTTCATTCATAAAGAGTACATTGCATTGGAACTTAATTTGACAAACATACGTCACTTTGGTCCAATTATTATGCTTCCTTTTAAACAATGTTAACATCGACAATACTTAAGCAATAGAATTTGAAACAACTATATAATATTACATGTAATTTGGAGTGCATCAATCATAATCAATTATCGCGCATACAATTAACATATTCGTACGGAATAAAGTGTAAGCATTAATATTACTATTCAAAGTGTTGATTACATATAATTTGATAGCAACTCAAACATCGCATTTATGTACACATAGCAGTGAATGTCAATTTAAGTACATCTTTAGTTGGAAGCATTTCCATTGAATATCATAATCGTCATCTACTAGTTGTTAAGGGGAGGAAACAAAGACCATCAAACAAAATCGCCCACCAAAACTAGCGAAAACGTTGTAGAAGCTTAATAATGTTTGCAAAGTGTTGATTAAAGGCCTCTTGAGATTTTGAATATTCTCTAACTGCTGCCCTTGAGAAACCTGTAATGCTAGTACTTGATTGAGGATGTCCCTCATCTGACCTTGTTTAATTCGAATCTCAGATAGCTGATCGACAATGATAATATGAGATGCTGGACCTCATTTTCGAGACGATTTAATCCCCTCGGAGGGCTGCATCGAAGAACCTTCCCCTAAATGAGGAGTAGATCTCGACCCCGCTATATGTTTACCCATAGAACCCCCTCGTGAAGTATGGTAAGAGCTAAGAGTAATCGTATGAAGACCGAGGGGTCGCTCAACTGGGGTTCGGCGGTCAATAGGGAGCTCATGAACATTTTGGGAATGAAAGAGATTGGTGAGAAAAAGTTCGTAAGGTAGAGCTTTGTCACAGTTAGCTTGGGCTTTGGACGGATCAAATTTAAGAAAATTTTGCATGAAAATTCGACATGCATCTACTTTACGGCCAGTTAAAATACACACCATCTCGTATGCACGACGATGGTTCAAGTTGTACAAGTGGATACGGGGGTCCACATTGGCACTAAGGAAAAGATTGAGTAGCTTAAACTCATCCTTCAGCCAAGCTTGTATCAATACACCATGGTTGGTCCAATTTATGATTTCTCCACACAAAATAGGGCTAATGGCGTCCCTCGACAAAGGAATTTGATGATACTTTATGTCAATGGGGTAGTTGAGGTCACGACCAGAAATAGGTGCAATGCTAAGGCATTCACCAATAAAGTCAATATTGATAGAGAAATTATCACCCCGAACTGTGGAAAGGAAGGACGCCGACGGCAATCGCTGAACTGCCCTAATGTTGTTATAGAATTCTTGAATCAATGTGAGGTTCACAGAACCATGGTATGCAAGAAGATTGTGCCAACCTAAGGAACGAACCTAAGACACAAATGGAAGATGAGAAAGCTCATTGGAAAAGATGGGACGTTCACAAATAACCTCACTTGAGGAGTAAATAGAGTGAAATCGGTCTGAAGTCTCCTTAGAGACAAACCTATTCTCGTTAAATGAAGTTTTTTTTAGCCTTAGGAGGTTTTCAAGTCAAGGTTTTGGGAGTCTACAGACTTCAGCTACTCAAGAAGAACACACCCCAGCATTGGAAAATACGAAACTGTAAAACCCATTACCAAACCTAGAAGGAAGAGGAGAAAGGAAGAAATGCTGTTACCTTCACGAGAGAGAACAATGAAGATCGTAGGGACTCGACTACTTGGGTCTGTGCACAATCCTCAGAGGGGCAGCTATTAGGGTTTGAAGATGGGAAGACGGATTACCGCGGAGTGGGAGGGATCCCACCATTAGGGTTTTAAGAGTAAGGAGGGTATTTTGAGGTAGCACTGTGTCTGGAGATCGCGCAACATATGTGTACTAAAAGGGAAGAAGCACGTGATTCATAAGGCGTATTCCCATGGTGGCACTCAAACTCCGCTTGGGCGCGCATTGGGCGCCATTCCCAAAGACATGCGCACGTTTGGAGCCTGAATGCCTTTGTTTTGTCTTTGATGGGCGTGACCTACTACCAGAGGCACTGGACTAGGCAACTTGAGTGCATCATGGGCGCGAGTTGGGCGCACGGGGCAGAAGGCAGTACCTAATACGCCTGTTGGTAGTTCATCCATATAATGTAACAACTGAAAATGTTGGTAGTAACAACGCTTTCTGTTTTAATAATGAAAACATTTTCGCTAACAACGTTTTTCATTTGTTTCATGTAAAAATTGTGCATGTAACAACTGAAAACGTTGTTAGTAAAAATGCGTTCTATTTTAAATAAAACATTTTCTCTAAAATTGTTTTTCATTTATTTCACGTAAAAATTTTGAATGTAACAACTGAAAATGTTGTTAGTAACAATGCTTTTTGTGTTAAATAAAGTATTTTTTCTAAAAATGTTTTCCATTTGATTGACGGACAAAAAGCAATAAATACGTTATGTGAGCGAACTAACCAATATAAATGTGAAAACAACACTTCAAAAGAAGAATTACCCAACCACTCATTGTGCCAAAATTGAACACTTTAACCATTACCAACTTTTAGAGAGAAGACTTTACAGAAAATGGCAAAATACAGGAGATAAACATCCAATGAAAATGACTGTTAGCCCTAAAACCACAAGAGTAACCCTATCATTAGTTTGAACCCTATATTTACTCTTAATAACAGAATGCCAAAATGAATTATGTTTGATTGGAAATCTGCAAAGCCATATAACAAGAAGGTAAATATTTATTGCGATAATATTCCAAATGGAAATACCCCCATTTCTTTTGGGCAGAAATACCGCCATCCAACTCACCATATGATATTTCTTAACAACAACCCAACCTTTCAACAAAATATTTGTCATCCAATCTCCATCTTATTTTCCACCCTTTTGAAATCATAAACAAAGACAAATAATAAATGAAAAACGACACAAGACTGATTGCACAAAAGTATATCTACCGCCCCTAAAAAACAATGCTCTTTTCCAGTCCTCTAGATTTTTCCCAATCCTTTCTAACAGTAGACCCCAAAAATATTCTTTCCAAAGATTATCGCCTAATGGTTGGCCTAAATAGTTACATCAAAGACACTCTCAATGGGAGAACCTAAAACACCCCAAACCTCTTAACCCTATATGTTTGAATATTAACTCCCACTTCTTGCTTTTACTTAATTTAACCTGAAGACTATAGACAGCCTAAAAAAAGACTCAAGATTTAAAGCAAATTAAATACCATTGCCTCATCTCCAAAGGCGAAAAGGATAGTATCATCTGCATATTGTAAATTAGAAACACAACCTTGTCCCTTATAATGACAAAACCATCAAGTAAATCAACCTCGAGGCCCTATCCACCAAACTACTCCAAACACCAACCACCAATGTAAAAGAAAAGGAGACAAAAGCTGTGTAAGACCCATAGAAACCTTAAAACTCTATCCATCCTTCCTAGTATGGTTATTGACACGTTAAACAATCTTTAATTCATTTCCTCCACCTATTCCCAAAAACCTTTTTATGCATCACAAAATCCAAAAAATGCCAATCAACATGATCATAAAATTCTCAACATTGATGAGTGATGCTATTGTGGCTCAACCTTCACAGAGTTATAATGTACTATTGGTTCTTCTTGCTACTTTGATGGCGCTGTGCCACGACATTATTTTAAACGCCACAAACCAATCATCTTCATAATTTTGCCGGCTCCATTCCCTAAAATTTTAAAGGTAGAAAGTTCCTCAATGAGCGTAACACTGATTGCCAACTAGATCATACACATGCCATGTGTAAAAGATGATGGAGGAAGTTGGCATGCTAAAAATGATATAGAATATACTTATGACCAATGAACCGTCATTTTTGGAGAGGAGTTCGGGGGTATTAATGAGCAGTCCTCTCCACTTAGCTGTCTTTTGCTTGGAAGACTCTTCAAAGTTATCTTCGTAGCTTGTAGGACTTGTAGATTCTTCGTCTAGAAGGTGGTTCTGTTCATCTGAACTGAAACACTTATCAGAATAGCTAATGAATCCATTATCTGTGTGATTCTCTTCAATTGAACTATTCTTCGAGTCTAGTGAGCTGGGAACAGGATGACTGCATGGTGCTTGCTATTTTCTTACTGGGCAATACTGCCTGACTTAGAGTTGAACACAAGGCAGTGAAGACATTATGTTTCAACTTCAACTTTTGACCTATCCATTACTTCTTTATTTGCTCAACCTCGTCTTTTAATTTTCAGAAAATGAATGATAGTGAGATTCTCAAAATTAACCAACTATTTCCAGACTGAATCAACAAAATACTTGAGTAGTACATTCAAGTTCTCCTACATGAAATAGACTTATTGGCACTTTCATCTACTGACATAATAACACCTTATGTCTAGTAATGAGAGCATGTACATGCATCCAGGCTAATATCAGGTTTTTGTATGTACAAAAGAATAATAAATAACTGTACATGGGTGGCCACATATCCGACCATAGGATGGCATGTAGTAGAAGACTAAAAAATAAGTCCTGCATCCACGCGGTAGTGCCAAAGGCCTCCTGCTCCAATGCTAACAGACCTGGGATATCTGGTCAGTGATCGGTCACCGACCTGGTGGACTGGGTTGCTTTGGGGAATGTATGCCAACATCCAGCTGCTGGGATGTGGTCGCCTGATTCGTACCGGGCGCATATACAGGGTCACATGTGGTCACCTGTGTGAGCTGGGACTCCTGGGTTATCTGACTAGGACCTGGTCTAGGCCGATCCAACACCTCAACGCCCCGATCTCTAGCTCTAGCCCTGCCACGCCCACGTCCTCTGCCTTGACCAGGAGCTGGCAAAGGCGAACACTGGGCCACCTCATCCTGTGTCATCTATAGGAAGTCGAGGTCGAGGCTAGGCGGTGCAGAGTTAGAGAGAATGCTGGAAGAAGGGCCTGGGGTAAGAGAGGAGAACTATAGCTGCCTCACACCAGCCAGTGTAAACGAGGCCCAATGAGCATGATGCGACGACTGTGATGAAGTATTAGGACCTGGTACATGCTGGGCACGGTGCTCCCTATGCATTGCCATAAGTGATGTGTATGCCCACGTGCGCATACTTGCCATCACCTCGTATGCTGGGTTACGTATGGTTTGGGTCCACATCTATATGTTTTCCTGATGGTACGTGTCTGTGACACACCGTGTCTATAAATGACAAAGAAGACATTAATCATAACAGTAATGATAATATATAAAATGAAAAGATTGCGAGAAATGAGATTGTAGTGTTTACTAACTCCTCTATAACCCCCCTGCTCCTAGGTATCCAGGCGCATCGCGGTGACTCAGATTAGTCACAAGCAGATGTGAGACCTGATGGTACCACGTCATGTTGTTGGGAATGTATACTGAAAAGTCATGCTTTTTATGTATTTTATTCTAGATCCCTGGCATATTAATGAGAAACATTTGAGATGATTTTGTATTCGTGGTTTCATATTTATATTTGTGATGAATGAATGCATAGTCCGTATATTCTGTCCAGTATTTGACTCGATGCGTGCTGCACGGAAGATCGGGTCGAAGGTTCTGACAAATTATACAGGTAAGCTCACAATCGTAATAGACCCGGACAATCCAATGGTACGATTGTAGTACATCGTTATAGTAATCTGTCTTGGTTAGGTCGAACGGATCGAATTTAGGTTTTGAGAATTCGATGTTCGAGCTCAATGTGTTAGTACACTTGGAGTGTATTAAGCGGGATCAACGGGATGATCGATTTTATACTGACTATATGAATTTGATCCACATCCCGTATTATCATGTATTGCACAAACTCTTAATCCCGAAGTGATTGATTGATTGTGTTCAGATGATATTCAGTACTTTGAGTCGTCAATGGTTGAGATTTTCTCCATGAGATCAACAGTACCGATGAGTTGAGTACTGGCATTGTTTGTCCGATGATTGATAATCAGCTGAAGAAAACCACGTCCGATTTTGGTTGAGGAGTTCCCTCTCGTATGCTTTGCTTATAGGTTTGATTATGCTAAACCTGTACAATGGATCTTCGGATCCGGCATATCAAAAGGTTAAGCGGTGCGGTTGCGAGGAAAAGAGGATAATTAAATCGGGTTG
>JAUMHN010353845.1:0-17492 GCA_032360265.1 Heliamphora ciliata | reverse complement strand
TTCAGATGATCATGAAAGGAGAGTAAAAAAAAAGTTGGGATCTCGGAGAAAGTTTTGAAAGAAAAGAGTAAATTTTACTTTGGATGTAAAGATGTAAATCATGTATGCATGATTAAATCCCATATGTTTGTTTCAAAGTATTATATTGGGAAACTGTATGGAAACTATGAGAATTGCTTAGATGAATGTAATTATCAGACGAATCTAGTAGTAGGCATATATGATTTAATGCTCATGGAAATGAATGCTAAAGTAATGAAATGATGCTTGTGGTTTATTATGTAGTTTAATTTTGTATATCTAGTAAATAGCCTTAGTTGTGATTGGGTATTGAGATCTAGGCGGTACCTGAGTATATATATATTAACTTTATAAAAGATGAGTTAAGTCGATAGATTTAAATCTTAATATCTAATGTTGTGCATGTGGTCAAGGGGGCTAGGAATTTGGCTAAGTTTATGAATTGGTTATATGTTACATTGAGACCTAATTTATACCATGAGCCTTAATGCTTGGATTGGATATGACAATGATTACAACGATTGATAATTGAGAAAAATAAAAATAAATTAGAAAAATGAATTGTTGGTATGCGAACATAAAACATGGTTTGAGATTTACAGTATTAAAAAGAGAAAATGTGATAAACACAAGGGTTGTAAATATGAGTCTAAACGCCAAATTAGTATAGAATACTTAAATGAATAAATTACTGTTGAGATTAAGATATTTTGGAGTTTGGCATACGTTAAAATAATTTTGGTTAAAGGAATAATGAGTTATCAAGTGAGGATCGCGCGTCTCGGAGACGGGGGCGTGACATAGCCAATGGCGACTAAAGCATTGCTAGCGACCATTGTATTTAGTTGCGGAAAGTATGTATAGGTGACTAATCCTTTAGTCGTTGAAAGACATCTTTGACGACTAAAAAAGGGTTGGTTGCTAAAACGTTTCGCGACCAAGTATTAGCGACTAAAATGGCAATTAAAAAAATTAGTTGCTAAATAGATATGGCGACTAAATTGTAACTTTTGTCGACCAAAATTTTAGTCGTAAAAAGTACACTTTCTTGTAGTGATTATATTAAGCTCTTAAAGGTTCAAACCATTATAGTCCAATTAAAAATTAAACCACAGGTTGAGTTCAAATAAACAAATAAATCTCAAGTTTTCAAACTTAAATCCATCCTCCATGAAATTCCCATGCTCCAATTACATAACCTAAGTATATACACACCAACTTCTATAATTTTACCAATTACTCATAAGTTTAGTCTCCAAATCACTGTTCAACAAGTAAATGGGTTAAACCTCCCCTTGGGTTATCCATTGATCATACTATATCCAATATTCATTAGCTGAATGAAATACTCTAACTAACTATGCCTTTTTAAATGAAACTTTAAATTAGAACAAGATTTTTAACTCTCTAATCTACTAACCACCGAGCTACATAAATATAATGTATCATACATAAGTTGGTGTGTGCGGCACATATGACAAAAGAGTTCTCTCTTCTCAATTGTTCTAGAATTTCCCCAATTTTTAAACTAATATATATATATATATATATATATATATATATATATTTATATATATGAATGAAAGCTTAACTATATTTTATTTTTTATATATATATATATTTTTTCCAAAATAATTTTGATTAACTTTAGATATCATAATTAAAATTTTCGGATACCACAGAATTAATCATAATTTACTATTCCGGTGTCCCTGTCACGCCCCAAATACCAGGGTCACGCAAAAACCCACCGAAACACCCATTTAAGAAAAATAGCTTTTACAGTAGAAAATCAAATATAACATTTGGATAAAAGATTTTCCAAGGATTAATTCTCATAAACAATAAACATGGATTCTCATACATGAATAAGTATATCGCCAAAGGGGTACAAAACTAGCCATCACAGGCGTTACATGTAAAAGCACATGTACCAAAAATAGGAAAAACTATAGCAAGTCTTCCATCACCTCTGTAACTAGGTCAACTCATCGTGTTCACCTGAAAATGGTTTTTTACAGCAAAATCCCACATCGTGAACCGAAGCCCAATAAAAACAGACTATATCAAAGCTGTAAAGCAGGTCATACAATTATATAGTGGGAGCTAACTCGACCACAGCACCCAAAAGGTTTTCCATCACAAAACCACAAGCTTTTCATCCTTGAAACTATGCATATTATCCTAACAAATATCATGCCACAATTAAGGAAAATAGTAAAACAGTATGCTCCACTCGGATACTCAACCGAGGAGATAAGATAAAAATGAAATCCTATGTACCGACACTGCCACACCCACACGGACAGAGGCAACAACTATAGACTCCTGTCCATTTCCCTAGACCCTAGCTATTCAAGACTTGCTAGGTAATGACAAGTTCTATACGAAGCTACGACAACAACGCCACTCACGGGGCAATAAGCTTCCTTACGGATTTCCACAATCGATGAACGTAGCCTAACCAATACCACGTTTACGGGGATTAACCCAAGGGACCGTAGCGAACTCACTCTGCGCACGTTTTTGGACGTTTACCAATGAGTAATGTAAGTTCAGCTCAACAATACCCACTGTCACGATATATCTATGGATAAACATTTCAAAACCAACCCACAAGCAGATATACAACACACGTATATAAGGAGATCCAATCGATGAACCATGGAGATCAAACAAAACATGTAAAAACATATTTTCACCCAAAACGTTTTAGAAGTTGAGACTCAACCCCAAGAGTTAGCTCCAAACCTCCAATAAAACACGTTTTCACAACTTTCATAAAATTCCTTGCTTTCAAACCTCATTTCTTTTGAAAACTACGGGCAAACATCCCATTCTAGGACCCCACGGGCTCATAGAACTCATCCCAATCTCAAAATTCTTTTTCTCACACAAAGGAAGAAAAGGGTCAACACCAAAAGAAAAGGTGTCGACACAAATAGCAGAGGTGTCGACACAAATAGAAAATGTGTCAACACAAACAACAGAGGTGTCGACACAAATAAAAAATATGTCAACACAAACAACAACAGTATACTCAACACCAATAGAAGGAAATTGTGTCGACACAAACAGAAAATGTGTCGACACTAACAACAAAAGGTGTCGACACAAACAGAAAATGGTGTCGACACAAAAGAACTGAGAGTTCACTGCAACAGCCACTGAAGCGTGCTCAACACCCCAGAAGGAAAATGTGTCGACCCTAACAGAAATTGGTGTCGACACAAAAATCCAAAATTCCTAAATTTTATAATAAGCTACAGGCGATGGTGAAAAACAACCCAAGCTACTGAAACAATTTCTCAACTCCAAATTTAAGCAACCAAACACTCCTTTAACAACCCACGGGCATAGATAAACCCAAAATAACAAGGATACACTGAAAGGAAAGCCTCGAAACCCTTTTTCCTCCAACCAAAATCCACCAAAAAGCAATTTTTTAAACTAAAAAATCCAACTTTTGAAACATAAATCACTTTTTATGCATTTTTAAACGGTAGAAACATGTATGATTACACGTAGTACCCTCTAACAATTATACAGTCTAGGATCTTACCTCAGTGAGTTAAAAACTCAACGTTTCGATCCACATACAAAATCGAGCTTTGCCGGAATGGAATTTCGTTCGGATGGATGCGTAGACCGCGATGCCAATACTAAAGATCAGCAGTTGGTTTGTCAAAAACCAAGCCCCGGGCCCCCGAGAAGTTAGAGTGAAGGTAGAGAGTTTGGTTTGAAAAAAAGAAACTTAGTCTCCAAGTTTTCTAAAAATATCTCCACAAAAATCTAAAGGTTAGATATTTATAGGCCAAGAAAGTATCTTTTTTGAAAATATCTTCTTTTTTTTTTTTAATTTCAAAATTCTCACAGAAACTCCCTACAACCCCGGGAACCTACCCCCCCGCATGCTTATTTCAACACAAACATGCATCAAAAACGCATAAATCATACATCATAGAAATATATATGCAAAAATACATCAAACATATATAAATCTCAAAAAGAGACGGGTCTGGGTCTTACAACTCTCCCCCCTTAAGGAATTTCACCCCTGAAATTCACTACAAGGTCACAAAGGAAAAAGCTTCGGATATCTAACACGCATCATCGACTCCAGCTCCCATGTCGCTTCTTCAACCCCGTGATGAAGCCATAGGACCTTGACATAAGCAATTGTTCTGCCCCGCAACACTTGCTTCTTCGTATCAAGAATCCTCACCGAACGCTCCTCATACGTGGTATCCTTGTCAACCTGCAGCTCGGCCCAATCTAACACATGTGAAGGATCAGACTCATACTTCCAAAGCATAGAAACGTGGAACACGTTATGCATAGATGCTAATTGAGGTGGCAAAGCCAAACGGTAAGCAACCTCCCCAACCCTGTCAAGAATCTCAAAAGGCCCAATGAAGCGCGGTGATAGCTTCCCGCTACGACCAAACCTCATCAAACCTCTACGAGGTGAGACCTTCAGGAACACGTGATCCCCCACCCCAAACTCTAAAGGTCTTCTCCTCTGATCTGCATAACTCTTCAGACGGCTCTGAGCTGTCTGAAGACGCTGGCGAATCACTTCGATCTTCTCCGTCATCTCCCGCACCAAGTCGGGTCCCAAGACTATGGTCTCTCCCACATCTGTCCAACATACTGGCGACCTACACGGTCTACTATACAGAGCCTCATATGGTGCCATCCCAATACTGGACTGATAGCTATTGTTGTATGCAAACTCTGCTAATGGTAATAATCCTCCCAAGAACCTCTAAAATCAAGGACACATGCCCTCAACATATCCTCTAGAATCTGTATGGTCCTCTCAGACTGACCATCTGTCGGGTGAAAAGCAGCACTGAACATCAAGTTTGTCCCCAAGGCCTCCTGAAGACTCTGCCAAAAGCGCGATGTGAAGCGCGAGTCTCGGTCAGAAACGATAGACACGGGCACTCCATGCAAGCGGACTATCTCTTTAACATACAAACAACTCAGTCGGTCCACTGAATCCTTCACGCGGATGGGGAGAAAGTGTGCAGACTTCGTCAACCTATCAACCACAACCCAAACGGCGTAATGTCCCCTAGGTGAGCGAGGAAGTCCTGACACAAAGTCCATCCTAACGTTCTCCCACTTCCACTCAAATACCGATAACGGCTGTAACAATCCTCCCGATTTTTGGTGCTCCGTCTTTACCTGCTAACAGGTAAGGCACCGAGAAACAAACTGAAGTACGTCCTTTCTCATTCCAGTCCAATAGAACTGACGACGTAAGTTATGGTACATCTTCGTGCCTCCAGGATGCACTGCAAGGCGTGAATGATGACACGCATGTAGTAGATCAGCTCAGCTTAACTCTGGCACAAATAACCTCCCGGTTAACCTCAGACTCTGGTCTGAACCCACAATCCATCCTGCTGTATCCTCTCCACTAGCAACACGATCTCATATCATCTGAGCTTCTTGATCCGTCTGCTGGACCTCTAACACTCGTGCAATCAAAGCAGGTCGTGAAACTACTAAAAGCAAGGTAGCTCTGTCGCTGTCACCCTAAGACAAAGATCAAACTCTCCAATCTCTCTAAGCATGTCCTATTCTCGTATAGCAATAGAAGCTAACGAGCCATGAGATCTCCTGCTGAGAGCGTCAGCTACAACGTTGGCCTTCCTTGGGTGATACTACAAGTCAAAATCATAATCTTCTAACAATTCCATCCATCGTCGTTGGCGTAAGTTCAAATCTTTTCGCGAAAACAAGTATTTTAAGCTCTTGTGATCGGAGAAAACCTCAAAATGCTCACCATAAAGATAGTGACGCCATGTCTTCAAGGCAAAGACCACGGCTACCAACTCCAGATCATGAGTCGGGTAATTCTTCTCATGTATCTTCAACTGTCGAGAACCATAGGCTACAACCTTCCCTTCCTGCATCAAGACACAGCCTAACCCATCGTGTGATGCATCATAATACACTGTATATCCCAAGCCTCACTCTGGGATAATCAACATTGGTGCGCTAGTCAACCTCGTCTTCAACTCCTGGAATGCTGACTCACAGGACTCGCTCCACACAAACACAACTCCCTTTCGTGTCAGACGCGTCATCGGTGTAGCAAGTCTCACAAAGTCCTTCATGAGCCGTCAGTAATAGCCTACCAAACCCAGAAAACTACGAATCTCAAAGACACTCTTCAGTCGCTCCCAACCTGTCATAGCATCAGTCTTCGACGAATCCATAGCTACCCCGTCTGTCGACACTATGTGTCCCAGAAACCTTACCTTAGATGGTTTTGTGTGGTGACCGCTCGAGCGGTGGGGTGGCAGTGTGGTATGTCAGCAGGGGTTAGCTCGAGCGGTGGTTGGGCGCTCGAGCGGTGGAGGCCTGGCGTGAGATTCTAGCAAATGTGGTTTTGACGCATGTTCGGGTTCAGAGATTTTACGGGGTTGGTCCCGGGGGCTGCGGAAAGTTACAGTGCGAATTTCAAAAATTCAAAAAAAAAAAGAGATTTTGGAGGCTTATAAATATCTGGAGTTAGATATTTTCAAAAGATATTTTTAGAACTTAACTCCTAAGTTTCCTCCTTTTTCTCTCTACCTTTTCTCTAACTTCTCGGGGACCCGGGATTCGATTTTCGACGATCAGACTTCAGATTCTTGGTATCGGCATCGAGGGCTACGCAACCATCCGGTCAGATTTTGATTCTGGCGAAGTTCATTTTTTCACGTAGATTGAGGCATCAGATTTTTGACCCAACGAGGTAGGATCTCAGATTCTATTACTGTATATGGGTACTATGTGCAATTATAGATATTTTGACCAGTTAAAATGCATGGACAACCGATGTATGTTTCGTTAAATCGGGTTTTGGTTTAAAAAGGGGGTTTGTGTTGATTTCGGTTGGATGAAAATGGGTTTTGAAATGTTCCTTTCGAGGATCTGTGGTAGTTTCGGGTTTGGGTATATTCGAGGGCATGAAAAAGTTGTTGGAGGCTTCATATTGTGGTTGAGATGATGGTTATTGAGTGTTTGAGGGTTTGGAGGCTTAGAACACCAAGAACAGAATTTTTTGGGTTCTTCTCGGGTTGTAGCTCGCTCGAGTGCCCGACTCAGAATTGGGTCGTTCTTACACTCAAATTGAAGCCCCAGAAGTCTTCTTTCCAATGACACCTCTCTAACCTTAAAATTCTTTTTGTAGAAAAAGTTATGACCAAAAGAGTGAAGGTATGTCGTGATTGCCAAACCGTTTTTCATCCATTTTGGGCCAAATGTTTGGGAAAGGTTGTTTTCATCCATTGTGGAACTTTTTATCAAATTTCTTGTTCCTTGGGAGTTTGTTTGTGGGTGTTTCACGTGGTCCGGATGTTGGGGCGTGATAGTGGCGGTTGCCCAGTTATGCTGCATACAGTTGTACGCTTTTCACTGGTTAAAAGGCTTATATCATGTTTTACGTTTAAAACTTGTTTCGGTTAGAAAGCATGCTTTACGCTTTCCTGGTTTATTACATGATATAACATATGGATGTTGGGTTTTCAAAGGGTGTTCTTGAAAACGATGGTTTTTGATAAAATCTCAACACTTTGTGTTTTGGAGGTTTGGAGCTAACTCTTGGGGTTGAGTTTCAGGTTTTGGAAACGTTTTGTGAAAACAGGGAAAATATTTTGAAAATGTTTTGTTTTGATCTCCTGGTGATGGATGGATCTATGTATATGTATATTGTACTGGTTTGAGAAATATTTTTAGATGATTATCTCGATGTACTGGGATGACATGGATGTGGCACAAGTTTTCCTCGGTGAAAGTCCAAAAATGTGCATAGAGTAGGTACTCAGGTCCTACGGGTTAGTTCCTGTAAATTGAGACGGATGGGTGCTCAGCTCCCTTAGGGTCATAACCCATAAATTGAGTGGTTACGTCGTGGTGCTCCGTATAGAACCTGTGTATCTAACCAGTCCCATGATGTATGGGGATTAGATACTGGATAGGGGTTTATAGTTTCTACCTCTGTCCCCTTGTGATAGAGTGGGTACATAGGATCATATTCATCTTTTTCGCGATGGCACATTTCGCGAGCGAACAATGTTTTTGATTACCGTTTTATTTTCCTCGGTTGTGTGTTTCGAGTGAAAAAATAATATTTTGATTCTGGTTGTATGATCTGAGTGGACAAAGATCATGTTTTGATTACTGTTTTATTACAGCTTTCCCTTAACTGTGGCATGATATTTGTTAGGATGATATGCATAGTTTGAAGGATGAAAATGTGGATTTTATGAGATAAAATCGTTTTTGAGGCCCGTGTTGGCTTGATGGAAAACTTGTAGTTTTTGAGGGAAAAACCTTTTTGACTTTCGTGGTTGAGTTTAGCTCCCACCCTATATGATTGCATATCGCCTGCTTTACAGCTTTATAGTCTGTTTCTATTGGGCTTCGGCTCACGGGTGAGATTTTGCTGTAAAACTATTTTCAGGTGAACATGTGGAGTTAGCCTAGATGCTTGAGGTGATGGAGGACTCGCAGTAGTTTCCTGTTTTGACATGTATTTTTACATGTGATCCCTATTTCAGAAGGCTGGTTATGTACGCCTTTCGGCAATATATTTGTTCATGTATGAACTGCATGTTTATTGTTTATGAGAGCTAATCTATGGGGATCTTTTTATCCAAATATTGTATATTTTCGAGTTGATGGTTTACCAACTTCAAATCTTATTTTCACAAATGGTTTTTGGTGGGCTTTCGTATGACCCTGGTGTTTGGGGCGTGACAACTTGGTATCAGAGCTCTGGGTTCGAATACCTATGAGCCATGGGAAGAGGGTGCATCACCTTGTGAGAATGTGTGTGTGCTTGGTTGCATGTTGACGTTCTGTATATGTGAGTATGGAGGTTGGACCTTAGGATTAATTCGTCTTGTGTTTGGATTAACAAACTTGGGTGCCAAGTTAGAAACGTGTTTCACGGACGTGATTTCTAGCAAAGAATCTAAGTGGGTTGTCCAAAATGGCGCGTCATTCTTGTCGATTCTCCTCGGTATCAGTGTTGTGTCTGCATAATCTTTATGGCTATGTGTTAGCATGATTATGTGGTATGTGGTAGAGATAACATGATAGATCGACCTTAGGTTGTCGTGTTTCATGTTTTCTTTCTTTATAACCTGTACACCCTTAGAAGTGGCGAGACCGTGGTTTGGGTTTGGTTATGTGCGACTCGATTGTTATCAGTTGCTGAGGTACGGTATGGGTTGAGCGTTGATCACTCGGGATGTTGTGGAACTCCTCAGTGTGTTGGGTTTAGTCGTGTGAGGTCAGCTTCGGTTGGCAAATCGTTGAGGGTTTGAGCAGAGTTATAGTCGAAGCTTGGTTGATGGCTTGGCTTGGGTAGCTGGTTTCGCTAAGAGTAAGTTACTTGAAGTTGTAAGGATAGCCTTTTGGTGCACGTGGATTCGGCCGTGTGATAGATTAGGTACGTTTTGAGCCTTGCTATGTCATGAGCCGTGTACTCAGGATGGGGTATGAACGGGAACGTAGTGGATGGGAGCGTAGTAATCCTTGGTCGGGCGTATGTTGAGATAGCAAAACATATGGTTCTGGAGATATCCCCTGGTAGTCAAGACGTTGATGATGATTGACATGATGTTGTTGGTAGTTAGAGTAGTTCTGATGACCTTGGACGTTGTATATAGACATGCTGGGAAGAGCATAGGTCGTGACGGTGTTGGAATGTGTAAGGATTCAGGCTCTGATTTCATCCTGCGACGAGTTCAGTTCTGTGGGATTCCTACGGGAATGCAGGTCCGTGGTTTGGTTGATATCCTAGTGATCAGGAGATAGTGTTTGAGAACCATACGGAGCGCGTGTGGTTAGCTTTGCTGAGACAGTATATCCTGAGTATGATATGCCTAGAGGTTGTTTGTGTTCCATCCACCTTTGGTTTAAAGATGGATATGTTATTCGCCCATGGGAACGAAGTGTGGAGTGATGGGGTTCAGTACTGGACCGCGTGGTTTGGCTGGCATGAGGTGATAGGCAAGGAATCGTAGGTTACGATGCCTGTGTTTGATGTGTGCTTTGAGAGCAAAAGTGCAGAAGATGCCGGCATGGTTGTGGGAGTTATTAGTAACTCTGGAAGAGAGGTCTTTGGATTAGGTTCCTTGTTGATGAGTATTGGTAGTACGTTGAGGTTTGGTCGTGGTTTCTTATTGGCCCTTTTCTTTCCTTTGGATGGAAGGAGAGAGAGAGTTCTTGTAGACGATTGTCTTATAGACGATTGTCCAGTGCGTGTTGTTTGCGAGTTGTTTCATCTCAGCTGGATAGGGATGCCAGGTTCTTATTTGGTTCAGGTTTTGGTTGTGTCTTGAGACTATGGAATCTCAGTGGATTTGTACCCGTGTTGTAACCCTTGGAGTTGTGACTCAGGGACGTGTATCGCCAAGATTGGGTGATTATTGGACAAATCCTTCGTGGTTTCAATGGATGGTTGAACCCGTTAGGTTGTGCTCCCTGTGAGATTACGTTGGTAGACGAGAATGCTTGGGGAGTTGATGTAGAGATGCAGAGTTTTTTGCAGTGATCGGCAGAGAATCCTTAACTGTTGTGTGCAGTTTGTTCTGGATTATGTGGGTACGGTTGCATGATTGCTTTTGGCTGAGTGGGAATTGTGTCGGCATAGTACAGTTGGGATATTAACAAGTAAGTTTCTGGTAGACTTTTGTAAGTCTAACTTCTTGTTCTGTTTGAGGACTTGGAACTATGTAGAGTTCTTGGAGTCGAGGGGTGGCTATCGATTGTGGTAAGTGTTGTGCTTTGGCATAACGGTTATTTGTATAGATGGTGGTCCCGAGAGTATGATGTTGGAGAAGCCTTGGTTGGCATGGCCTGTTCGGACTGACGCGATTGTTTAGTTGGGAACGGAAGAACCGTGATGAGTTCTGCATACGAGGGATTTGCTAAGTGTAAGAGGCAAGTCTGGGTTGGTTACTCGACGGACGAGTCTAGGGACTCAAGGGGTTGATGTTGGATGATGATTATCACATTTGTTTTGCCGGCTAACGGTGACCATGTTTTGTTTAAGGGTGATCTGCAATCTGATATCAGTGATCTGATGGCGAGACATTGAGTTGTGCAGTAATGTACAGTGACGTGATGTTGCACAGGAGTTATGATTTGGTTGATATAGGTTGTTTACCTATGAGATGTTCTGTCTACGTGACGTGTTTAGTCGAGTGACTCGCTGGAGTCAGGTGACTCGCTGGAGTCAGGTGACCTTGTGGCTGTGATGCCAGGTCGATTTTCGGTTGTGTAGAACCTCATCTGGGACAATGGTGTGTTAGCTATGTGATGGCGTTGTTAGCGTCAACAAATTAGTGATGTGGTATCAAAGTCGGTGATCGTCAAAACTTGGGAAAAGTTTAGGTGTGGAGTTTGTGACTTCTTGTGACCGATGTCGGAGTCTGACGTCGTGTGTTTGGACTTGTGGAGATAGTCCTTGGTGTGTATTGCGAGGTGTGATTGAGCCAGTATGTGGCAATGAGGACGAGGGTGATAGTCTCTGTATTCGAGCATAGAGCATGTTCGAGATCAAATACCATGGTGGATTGGTCACGTATGATATGTTTGTTGCCGGAGTGGTTTGAGTTCGGCGAGAGTTTTGTATTGGGGTTTGGTAGCACGAGTTGGATCTTGATCCATTGTTTATGGATGTTTTATGGATGACAGTAGTATCAGTAGAACTTGCCCGTGCGAGCAGTCTGGGATACGAGTTTGGGATTTCAGTTGCAAGGACATTTCTGTTGTTGTGCAGTATTGCTGGGTTTGCATCAAAGATTGTTGACAGTTGCGGGGCAGTGTTTGGCTTGAGTAGTAGTGTTATTACAGTGTTGAATTTCGGGGGACGAAATTCCTTTAAGAGGGGGAGAGTTGTGAGACCCTGACCCGTTTCTTTTTGGGAAATGATCTATGTGTTCACGGGAGTAAGAATTAAAGTATGATCTTGCTTCTTTGCTTCAAGTTTTCACCCAGTGATGACCGCTCGAGCGGTGGGTGTGCGCTCGAGCGTGGTGGTGCCAGAGAGTGGTTATGTGTGGTGACCGCTCAAGCGGTGCTTGGGCGCTCGAGCGGGGGAGGCCTGGCGTGAGATTCTAGAAAAATGTGATTTTGACGCATGCTCGGGTTCAGAGATTTTATGGGGGTTGGTCCCGGGAGCTACGGGAAGTTACGATGCAAATTTTAAAAATTCAAAAAAAAAATGATATTTTGGAGGCTTA
This sequence comes from Heliamphora ciliata, assembly GCA_032360265.1. Classification (NCBI taxonomy): domain Eukaryota; kingdom Viridiplantae; phylum Streptophyta; class Magnoliopsida; order Ericales; family Sarraceniaceae; genus Heliamphora; species Heliamphora ciliata. Next base: position 5,214 of record JAUMHN010353845.1, on the reverse strand, counting down.
TAAATATCTGAAGTTAGATATTTTCAAAAGATATTTTCAAAACATAACTCCTAAGTTTCCTCCTTTTTCTCTCTGCCTTCTCTCCAACTTCTCGGGGGCCTGGGGATCGATTTTCGACGATCAGACTTCGAATTCTTGGTATCGGCATCGAGGGCTACGCAATCATCTGGTCAAATTTTGATTCCAGTGAAGTTCATTTTTGCACGTAGATCGAGGCATCGGGTTTTTGACCCAACGAGGTAGGATCTCAGATTCTACTGCTGTATAAGGGTACTATGTGCAATTATAGGCATTTTGACCGGTTAAAATGCATGGACAACCGATGTATGCTTCGTTAAATCGGGTTTTGGTTTAAAAAGGGGGTTTGTGTTGATTTCGGTTGGATGAAAACGGGTTTGGAAATGTTCCTTTTGAGGATCTGTGGTAGTTTCGGGTTTGGGTATATCCGAGGGTGTTAAAAAGGTGTTTGGAGGCTTCATATTGTGGTTGAGATGATGGTTATTGAGTGTTTGAGGGTTTGGAGGCTTAGAACACCAAGAACAGAATTTTTTGGGTTCTTCTCGGGTGGTAGCTTGCTCGAGCGCCTGATGTCCACTCGAGCGGACTAGCTGTGCAGGGCCATTTTGTTTTGATGTTTTCTCCCTCATCCGGACTCGGAATTGGGTCGTTCTTATACTCAAATTGAAGCCCTGGAAGTATTCTTTCCAATGGCACCTCTCTCACCTTAAAATTCGTTTTGTAGAAATAGTTAAGACCAAAAGAGTGAAGGTATGTCAAGGTTGCCAAACCGTTTTTCATCCGTTTTGGGCCAAATGTTTGGGAAAGGTTGCTTTTCATCTTTTGTGGAACTTTTTATCATATTTCTTGTTCCTTGGGAGTTTGTTTGAGGGATTTTCACGTGGCCCGGGTGTCGGGACGTGATAGTGGTGGTTGCCTAGTTATACTGCATACAGTTGTATGCTTTTCTCCTATTAAAATGCTTATATATCATGTTTTATGTTTAAACCTTGTTTCGAATAAAAAGCATGCTTTACGCTTTCCTGGTTTATTACATGATATAACTTGTGGATGTTGGGTTTTGAAAGGGTGTTCTTGAAAATTGTGGTTTTTGATAAAATCTCAACACTTTGTGTTTTGGAGGTTTGGAGCTAACCCTTGGGATTGAGTCTCAGGTTTTAGAAACGTTTTGGGAAAACGGGGAAAACATTTTGAAAATATTTAGTTTTGATCTCCTGGGGATGGATGGATCTATGTATATGTATATTTTACTGGTTTGAGAAATGTTTTTAGATGATTATCTCGATGTACCGAGATGACGTGGATGTGGCATGGGTTGCCCTCGGTAAAAGTCCAGAAACGTGCGCAGAGTAGGTACTCAAGTCCTTCGGGTTAGTTCCTATAAATTGAGACGGATGGGTGCTCAGCTCCCTCGGGGTCATAACCCGTAAATTGAGTGGTTACGTCGTGGTGCTCCGTATAGAACCTGTGTGTATCTTTCAGAAGGCTGGTTTTGTACGCCTTTCAGTGATATATTTATTCATGTATGAACTGCATGTTTATTATTTATGAGAGCTGATCTATGGGGATCTTTTATCCAAATGTTGTATATTTTTGAGTTGATGATTTTCCAACTGCAAATCTTATTTTCATAAATAGTTTTTGGTGGGCTTTCGCGTGACCCTGGTGTTTGGGGCGTGACATGCATACTAATGAATTTAATCTTGTGTTGAGGTGTGATGACATTGCGTAATAATATGAAAATTTATGAGGATTTGCATGTTAAAGTAATGATGCATGATGCATGAGATATGAAAGATATTGTGAAATACTTGAACGGAACATGATTTTACAATAAAGAACAAATTGTGAAATGTGAACCAACATGTGAAAATTTTAAATGTGGAATGTGCATAATGATGGGCTGCGGTCCTGCGGTGAAAGCCCACGAAGGTTCTTGCATAATGAGGGGATGCGGTCTTGCGATGAAAGCCCGCGAAGGTTCTTTTTATAGATTCAAAGATTAAATGTGAAAACTAAACACTTGATTTCAATGAACCGTATGGGTTGATGTGAATTAAGTTGGCCTGGCGGGTCCGCGGTGAAAAACTGAAAACTTGCGCAAGATGGGGACCACATGCCCTCGGGTTAGCCCCCGAAATGTGGTGTTGTGTCATGGACAGTTATCGAGCAATTTATTACCCAATGGCTTCGCGCAGCCTATTCAGGGAATAGGGAGGGGTTTCTATAAGTTACGCCCGACGCCGGTTCATTGTTATGATACGATTTTGTGATAAATTGGGTAATGAAAATGTGATTTGGTTTATGTGAAAAATCGGGTGATGAGAATAAATGTGAAAGAAAGGAATGTTTGGAAAAAAGGTTTAATGAATGAACAACTTGGCGTGCGTGGAAATAACTAATGGATTTATGGAACTTATATTATTATTTCGGTTGCACCCATCACACCTCACAAATTATGCTTAGCAAAGAGTTAGTCTTTATCCTACGAGTTTGGGCTCATGTATATATATAAAACCATTTCAGGTTTCGAAGATCCGAGACGATACTAGGGTAGAGGATGCATGTGGGGAAAAGCTAGAGGAAAGATTTGTTTCACAGCATTTGAGTTATGTTCGTATATAAAGTAAAGTGGATGAATGTAATTAATATGAGAATTTAAAGTTGAATACATAATGCCATCTATTTTTTTTGCGTGGTTTTGTAAAGTTGGAATCATTTATTATTGCTTAAAGAAAATAAAATGTTGTTATTAAGAAAGTCATTGTTGGTAGCTTTTATGTGGGCCAATTTGGGTTGTATCCATGGGTTCCCGGGGTTCGGGGCGCTACAAACCCGATGGGTAGGGCACCCTACTTGCGCAAGTTTCTGGTCTTTCACCGTGGAGCTAGTCAAGCCCAACTCAATCACACCCACATCAATCATTCTTGATTCAATATTTGATTAATCATATCAATACTCATTAATAACTGGGAGTCCATCTCCCCAATTCAATTTTTTTTTTACAATCACATAAATTCTCATTTCACATTCACAATTATTACCTTATTCCATTTTCAAGTTCATATCAAGAATTTAATCAAACTTTATATCATTGTCCTCATGATATACATTTAATATTTATTCAATTTACGTAAACCCAAAATCAAGTTACCATAAAATTTCAATAAATAGGCCACGGATGTTTGAAAGTTCCAAAATTTCCCTTTGTTTTTTTCAATCCTTCCATCAATTCAAATCATTCACATATTTTACCTCTTTTAAGTATTTAATCCCCCTCACCCATATCATGAATTTGAAATGTAATTCACAACTCAGGTTTTTCAAAGAATTCAATGTTCTTAGAATTAAATCTCCAATTCAACTCAACATGGTTTCTTTCACCAATCAAGTTCATTTTTCTTCATTCAATTAAGAGCTCAACTACAATCATTAGTTCCAAATTTCAACCATTTGTTTCTATTATTCATTGTAATCAAACATGATGACTTTAACTTATTATTATTATTTATTTATTTATTTTTTTACCATACTAAAGCTACACTAGTTAGAATTGGTCATTGGATCAAATGTACTAAACTTAAAGATTTAGCACAACCCAAACTTTACATTAATTCTCATGAATTTATCACTAATTAACCCTCAATTCATCCCTATCTAGTCATAAAAATTCAATCATAAACTTAAAGTTCACGAAAGCACCAAGCCCAAACCAAGTTTTATACTAATACAACAAAGATTCCTCGAGTCACAAGATCCAAGTTTGTGTTCGAATTTTTCACATTTCACATTATCACAGGCTTATGGAACCAAATCAATTTCACAACTCTCCCGAGTTTCTCAATGAAACTACAAATGTAGTTCACAATCATTAAATCACGTTCAAGATACAAAATTTGTTGGAGCGGAAAAAAATTTTGAACCGACGCCGTGATCGTAAAAAACGACGTATGCAATTTTCATGAAAAATGAGAACTATATTAATCTTAATAGTATGATACCTTTATGAAACTTGTCGAAATGTTTCAAGAAATCCCGAATACGTTGAAGTCGACCTTGCAATTTTTCCACGTATGTCCTGGACGCACTACGACGATCACAGTGTGTGGCCACCGATACCAATCGAAGAGTCCTCCCTCTATTCGTTTCTTTTCACACACTTCTCTCCAAGAATGCAAAATTAATTGCCAAAAAAAGAGAGGGGGCGGCGGCTTTTGTGAGGGGAATAGAATTTTTGGGTTTTATATATATAAAGCCTCCTCTTGATATATTTTTCCATATATCAAAGATAATGTTAAGTATATATATTCTCTTTCCTAAAAATAAGCAAGAGATATATATCTTCCATAAAATCAAATCCCCACCCCCTTATTAGGGCCGGCCACCTAGGGAGTAATCCCTAGGTGTGCCAAAAATAAAAAAATGCTCTTCATTATTTAATTTAATCTCTACATGTCCCCGGCGGTAAAATTGGCATTCTAATGAAATTAAATAATAATCGAAGCCAATAAGAAAAAATATCTGTGCGTGTAGTGGGCTACGTGAGGTATCACGAGAAAGTATAGGACTCGGGCTAACCGTACGAAAAATCAGATATCCCTAACTCTATCACCAAGTTAGATCCTTTCTTGTAAGAGCCAGAACTTATTCCACTAAAGGTCCTGACTGAACTCCCGACCCTAACTCAAATTATGTCTTGAGTTTCCAATTATCAAATGCACTTAATTCTCCCCACGTTTAAGATATGAATTCCCAATTAATAAATTAGGTTACTGACAACCCGATTTGATTATCTTCTTTTCCTCGCAACCGCACCGCTTAACCTTTGATTTGCCGGATCCGAAGATCCACTGTATAGGTTTAACATAATCAAACCTATAAGCAAAGCACACGAGGAAAAACTCCTCAACCTAATCAGACGTGGTTTCCGTCAGCTGATTATCATTCATCGGACAAACAATGCTAGCACCCAACTCATCGATATTGTTGATCTCAAGGAGAAAATCTCAACCATTGATGACTCAAAGTACTGTACATCATCTGAACACAATTAATCAATCACTTTGGAATTAAGTGTTCGTGCAATACATGATAATACTGGATGTGGATCAATCGATAGAGTCAGTATAGAATCGATCATCCCGTTGATCCCGCTCAATACACTCCAAGTGTACTAACACATCGAGCTCGAACATC
>JAUMHN010353735.1:0-17501 GCA_032360265.1 Heliamphora ciliata | reverse complement strand
ACACTTTTAGCTTATTGAGTCGACACTCTTCATGGAATGAGTTGACCCAAATTTTACCAAGAGCAAGATAATCGAATCGAGTCGACACTATATAGCTAGGGTCGACACTTTTAACAAAATGTGTCGATACTATATAGCTTTTAGTCAACACTTTCACACATGTATCGACAACTTTTTATCACTGAGTTGACACCTTTCACATATCAAAATAAAACATAAAAAGTATTGAACAAACATTGAACATGAATTGTTAGTATGCCATTTAAACATCAATTTAGAGCACATAGCATACCCAGTTTTCTTCTGATATAACACAATCTTTCTTCATTTAAATGTTTGGTGAAAATATCAACAAGTTGGTGGTCGATGCCCACAAATTCAACTTCTATGTTACCCTTTTGAACATGATCTCTAATAAAATGATGTCTTATCTTAATATGCTTTGTTCTAGAGTGTTGTATAGAATTTTTGGATATGTTGATGGCACTAGTGTTATCACATTTCATGGGACTATGATCTAAATATACACCGTAGTCTTCTAGTTGTTGTTTCATCCAAAGAACCTGTGCATAACAGCTACTACCTACAATGTACTTAGCCTCAACTGTAGATAAGGCTACTGAGTTCTGTTTCTTACTAAACCATGACATGAGAGAGTGTCCTAGGAATTGACATGTTCTGCTTGTACCTTTTCTATCAATTTTACAACCGGCAAAATCTGCATCAAAATAGCCAAATAACTCAAAGGCTATTCCTCTATGATTTCCTCTATGATATAATAATTATAGGTTTTGTGTAACTAAGAGGTATCTAAAGATATGCTTAACAACAGTCACATGTGATTCTTTAGGATTAGCTTAATACTAGCACACATGCATACACTAAACATGATATTAGGTCTACTTGTAGTTAAATAAAGTACAGATCCAATCATTCCTCTATATCTCTTTTCTTCTATTGCTTTACCATTTTCATCCTTATCAAGCTTTCTTGAAGGGAACATTGGAGTTCCCATTGATTTTGCATTTTGCATATCAAGCCTCTTCAACAAATCTCTTGTGTACTTGGATTTATTTATGAAGATTCCTTCTTGTGTTTATTTGATTTGAAATCCAAAGAAGTAATTAAGCATATCCATCATGCTCGTTTCAAATTCTCCATACATGCACTTAGCAAAGTCCTTATAAAGAGATTCATTAGTTGAGCTAAAGATAATATCAACTACATATATTTGGACAAGTATTTCTTTTTTTTGAGACTTGAGAAAAATAGTTGTATCAATTTTTTTCTCTTGAAAACTTATTTTCAATCAAAAATTTGCTAAGTCTTTCATACCAAGCTCTTGGTACTTGTTTCAAACCATAATGAATCTTAGTAAGCTTGTAAACATGGTTTGAAAAATTAGGATATTTGAAATCAGGAGATTATTTCTCAAAAACTTCCTCATAAATAAAACCATTTCGAAATGCACTTTTGACATCCATTTAATAAAGTTTGAAGTTTCTAAAGCATGCAAAAGCAAGCAACATCCTAATAGCTTCAAGCCTAGCCACAGGAGCAAAAGTTTCATCAAATTCGATGTATTCTTCTGGATTGTAACATTAGGCTACCAATCGAGTTTTGTTCTTAAGAACTACTCCATTCTCATTTGTTTTATTTTTAAAAACCCATTTTAGTACCAATAATAGAGTGTTCCTCAGGTCTTAGGACTAAAGTCCAAATCTTATTTCTTTCAAATTGATTTAGCTCATCTCGCATAGCCAAGAACCAAAATTTATCATTTTTTGCTTCCCCAAAATATTTTGGTTCAGTCTGGAAAAAGAATGCTAAATTACTGCAAATATTATGTAGAGATGATCTACTTTTAATACCTTGAAATGGGTCACTAATGATCAAATTCTTTGGATGACCATAAGCATACCTCGACTTGTTAGGCAAATTTGGATTTCCTTGATTTGAAGTACCAGCAGCCTGTTGGACTTTATTTTGCTGCATATTTGTAACTTTCTCATGGTTTGGTTCTTCTTGGTCTTTGATGAAGATGCCATCAATATCTTTTTCTATGTCAACCAAGTTATCTTCACAAAATTTCTTGGAAGAACTAGTGTTAGCTTCATCAAATACAACATGAATAGATTTTTCAACAACAAGGGGCCTTTTATTGAAAATTTTATAAACATTACTAGATGTAGAATATCCTAAGAAAACACATTCATCAGATTTAGTATCGAACTTGCCCAATAGTTCTTTGTTGTTATTTAAAATAAAATATTTGCACCCAAAGGTACGAAAATAACTAATGTTAAATTTTTTTCCATTCCATAACTCATAAAGGGTTTTCTTAAGAGAAACTCGAATCATGACTCTGTTCACGATATAACAAGTTGTGTTGATAGCTTTGGCCAAAAAGTATTTTAGTAGAATGTTTTCACATAGCATGGTTTTAACCATTTCTTCAAAAGTCATATTCTTCTTCTCAACAACACCATTTTGTTGAGAGATTCTAGGAGCAAAAAATTTATGGTCTATACCACTTTCATCAAAAAAATATTTCAAAATCTTTGTTTTTAAATTTTCTACCATGATCACTTCTGATACTTGAAATTTGAAAATATTTTTTATTTTGAATTCTCCGAGACAGTTTTGCAAAAGAGGCAAATGTTTCATCCTTACGAGTTAAGAAAAGCACCCAAGTCTATTTAAAGAAATCATCAATAATAACTAAAGCATATCTCTTGTCTTCAAGGCTAAGATTTTTTGTTGGACCAAACAAGTCTATGTGCAATAGTTGTATGGGCCTTAACGTAGAAATCACCATTTTGGATTCAAAAGAACTTCTAACTTGTTTGCCTTGTTGACATACATCACAAACTTTGTCATTTTCAAATTTAATTTAAGGTAAACTTATCACCAATTTATTTTTCAAAAGTTTTAAAATCAAGTTCATGTGAGTATGTCGAAATCTTCTATGCCATAACTAACTATTATCACTCAAGACAGTTAGGCACTTTGTGTTATTTTTGGAAAGATCACTGAGATTAAAAGTGTAAACATTTTCATGCTTATGACCCTAAAAAATAACTTTGTTGTCAATTGAGTTTTTCAATAACATACTTAGCATGGTCAAAGACAACCTTATGGTCTTTGTCACAAAGTTGGCTTATGCTAAGAAGTTATGCTTCAAATCATCAACAAGCAAAATGGTTTCAATAGAAGAGGAATGAATTTTATCAATACAACCAATTCCTATGATTTTGCCCTTACTATTGTCACAAAAAGTCACAAATTCACTATCTTTAGGCTTAAGGGATGCAAACATTGATTTGTTACCTGTCATGTGACTTGAGCAGACATTATTAAAATACCACATCCTTTTCCTTGAATGAGAACCTGAGACACACTTGTAAAGAAAATCAAGTTTTGATTTTTAGTACCCAAACTTACTTCGGTCCTTTGGTGTTAGTTCCATGTGGGTGTGTTTCCTTTGAAACCCAAACCCTCTTTGTAGTTAAAGTATGCGATTTTTTATGTGCACAATGTGCAACAGTGTGTCCATGCTCATAACAATGAAAACAGATAGCATTTAAATTATTTGAGGATGCTTTAACAAAAATGTTACTCAAAAACTTTTGTTTCCTTTTTGGTTGGTATCAAAGTTTAGCTTTGTCAAAAACATACTTTTGCATTCTAAGAAGTTTATCCAATCTCTCTTTTCTAAGAGTAAATCTACGCACAATTTTTGTAAAGTCTTCAACTTTTTCGTTTAAAACTTGGTTTTCATTCTTCTAAGACAAAACTTAGTTTGACAACAAGCATTTTTCTTCTTGTAAAGTTTTAATTTCATAAGATGAGGAAAGAATTAACTTTTTAAGAATAGCATTCTTAACACCCATTTTTCTTAATTCATCATGCAAACCATCAAATGTAACTTGAAATTCTTCTAAGGAAAAATAGAAATTGGTTACCTCATTGTCTTCTTTGGCTATGAGGCAAAGGTTAGCAACTTCATTTTTCTCCTTTTCATCATCGGAACTGCTATCTTCACTCTCACCCGATACAGCCAACATTGCCTTCTTGAATCCCCTTTTAAAGTGCTTTTTAAGTTGGGAACACTAAACCTTCACGTGGCATGACTTCTTGCATTCAAAATAGATGATCTCATTTTTCTTGTGATCACACTTGAATCTGCTTGATTCTCCCTTCAACTTGTTGGGCTCACTTTTGTACCCATCTTTCTTGAAGAATCTTCTTCCTTCTTGTTTCTTATTTCTAAGAAACTTTTTTAATTTTCTTTAAATGAGGGCTAGATCTTCATTTTCATCACTTGTGGAGCCTTTTTATTTTTTGAAAAACAAAAGAAGTATATCACTCAAAAAGAATAGCATACAAGGGAACACCCCTGCCCCCAAATTGATGAGGCATCAATAGGAGGCGTAGAGGAGAACAAAGAGGCCTAAAGAAGACCACCTAGAGAAACAGAAGCAAACAACCACCAACATGCAAAAAAAATCATCATCCAAACTCACACACTACCCTTAGTCAATGACCTCTTTCAGATTATTGATAACATCTTCTACCCTGAGGTATCTCCCTTTAATTAAGTTCTTGGCCTAAAGTCTTACTCTGAATTTACTCAAATAAACAATCTCATACCATTCCAAATGCACGCTGTTAAAAGTTCTTTTATTCCTTTCCTTCCAAATGGACCATAACCCAGCTGCAATTGTGGTGTTCCATAATATATACCTTTGGTCGAATTCTTCTTGCCTAGGACCCAAGACTTTGGCATATCCATCACCGAGCCCGGGTATTCCCACTGCATCCCCCACCATTGAATTAGAGCTGACTATATCTTCTAAGCTATTTTGCAAGTGACAAACAAATGGTCCACAAACTCAGCTTCTTCCTGGAAAAGCACACATGTAAGGTTAACACAAGGAAAAAGGATTCTCTTATTGGCTAGAAGGTCTTTTGTTGGAAGTCTTTTTAGGGCTGCTAATTAAACATTTTGGGGGAGCTGAGATGACTCTAATCTTTCGCGAAAAAGATTTTTTGGCTCCATTCCTGCCATCTAACAACTGTTTCATAGACTTGACAGAGAAAACATCGTTCTTCTCACCCACTCAAATCATTTTGTCACTTTTATGCTTATCTAGCTTAAGGGAGGCTACCAAGATCACTATGACATCCCATGCTTCCTTCTCCCAGCAGAATAGATCTCTCCTAAATAAGGATGAGGGAGATAGGCTATTAACTCCATTAACTATATCTGCCTCTTTCAGCTTTAGATCTTTCTTCACTGTGATATGAGAATAGTCCAATCCATAAGTCTCTCTAAAAGCTAATCTGGGAGTCCTTTCCCACTTGTAATTTCAAGTTCTGTTTAATAATAGAAGCATCTAGTTGATGATGTTTCCCAATAGCCACGATATCCTTCCATAGCCTTCCCATTTTATTTCTCCCACGACTCTTTGGTATCCACTCCAAGGAAGATTCTCTATATATTACATTAATTACTCTTCTACATAAGGCCTCCTTCTCCTGACTATTACGCCACCACCATTTTGATAGTAGAGCTACATTCCTCTTATCTAAGCTGTCAATACCTAATCCCCCACTACTTACCTTCATAGTAATCCTATCCCATGCTACTAGGTGAATTCTCTTCGTTCCATCCAATTCTCTCCATAGAAATTCCCTTTGCAATCTATCCATTATTGATCTGACAGAAGCTGGGAGCCTACCAATGGACTTATAATAGGTAGGAATATTAGCTATGGATGATTTGATGAGTGTAACTCGCCCAGCTATTGAAAGATGCTTGCATTTTCACCATCTCATCTTCTTTATGATTTTGTTGATGACTGGTTTCCAAGTATTATTTCTATTCATAATGGCACCCAACAACAACCCCAAGAATTGGATTGGGAGGGTCCTTACCTTGCATTTCAGCTCCTTAGCTAGAAGATTAATGTCTTGAGGCTGTAGCCCTACTCTACGCACCATGCTTTTATGAAAATTCACCTTAAGACCAGAAACAAGTTCAAAGCTTTTCAAAATTCTCTTGATACAACTCAGCTCTTCCCTCTCAAATTTGCAAAATACTATGGTATCATTCGCAAATTGAAGATGCGTTATAGCTATATCATTATCTCCTAGACTCACTCCTTGAATTATCTTAAATTTTTTAGCTTTTTTGAACATGAGGTTTAGACCTTTTACTGCAATGTTGAAAAGAAAGGGGGAAAGAGAATCCCCTTGGCGCAGCCCTCTCTAGATTCCAAAGCTCTCAGTAGGTGATCCATTGACTACGATGGAAATTTCAGGTGAGGATATGCATTCATTCATCCAACAGATCCATTGCTCCCCAAAATCGAAGCCAGATAACATATTAAGGATATGATTCCAACTTATCGAATCATATGCTTTATGGAAGTCAAGCTTCAGAACCACCCCTTTTATTTTCATCCTCTTCCACAGATTAATAATTTCATTGGCAATTAAAACCCCATCTAATATCTGTCTACCCCTTATAAATGGTGTTTGGGTTGTGTCTACCATTGCTTGTATCACTCTCTTCAATCGGTTTGCCAAGCATTTAGCTAGGATCTTGTACTAGGAGCCTATAAGGCTAATGGGCTTGTATTCATACAGCCCTTGAGGATTGATATTCTTATGGATCAAAGTTATAAGAGAGGCATTAAGGCCCCTTATAAGCTTTCTATTTCGATTGAATTCCACCATAAACTGCATGATTTGCTCTTTCATTAAGTTCCAAAATTTTTTGAACAAGATGATGATAAAGCCATCAGGCCTTGGAGCCTTATTGCCCCTACAAGATGCAATAGTTGCACAGACTTCCTCCTCAGAAAAAGGCCTGCATATGGGATCCCTCTGCTCTTGATTTAAAGAATTGTAAAAAGTACCTTTAAAACTTGGTCTAAAAAGGTTTGTTTCTATATATAAGGCCTTGAAATGAGCTTCCACTTCATCCTTAACCTCCTATGATTTGGTGAGGAGCACTCCATCTTGATAGATTTGACCCAAAAATCTTCTTCTTTCCCTCCCTTTAGCAACAACATGGAAATAGGCTGTATTCCTATTCCCATGCCTTGCCCTGGTAGCTTTGGACTTTTGCCTCCAATTGCTTTCCTCCCATTGCATTTCCTCTCATAATTTCTTTTTTAGCTCCTGTTTTCTAATCCTTTCTCCCTCTGTCAAGTCCTTTATCTTAGCTACAACCTCTTGCTTCTCTATCTTTGATGAATTTTATTTGATTTTATCTTTGATATCCCCTAGCTCCTTTTTAACCCACTTCTTAATACCCTTCTTCAAGTGTTGAAGATTTTTCGTCATCACATAACCTCCCCACCATGATATCTACCTTCATGCCATAGATCTTTAATCAGTTTACTAAAATCTAGATGGGATAACCAAGATTCAAAGAATTTGAAAGGAGTAAGGCCCTAGTCTTCTGTTCTTTATCTTAGAGATATAGGATTATGGTCTGACAGTAGCCTTGGTAGTACTCTTTGTTCCCAATTGGCACATTTAAGCCATTCCACAATCAACAAGAAGCGATCCAATGTACTAACTTGGCCTACGCTTGAAGGTTTGACCAGGAATACTTTCTACCAGTCAGAGGTAAGTCAATCAGTTCAGCTTGCCTTATGAATTCAGCTAGATCCCTTATACCACGAGACGGAATAGAGTACCCCTTTCTTTCCTCAGCCCTCAGAACTTCATTGAGATCTCCACCTAAACACCAAGGAACTTGAAGTTTCTGCTTAAAGTCCATAATCTCCATCCACACATCTCTCTGTAAATTTGCATCATTTGGGGCATAAACATTGCTAATCACACATTTGAATTTGTTCTCCCATTTCCTTACTAACAAAATGAAATTCTTCCTCATTATATTCTTAGTTACTATGAAGCACTCCGCTTCCCATAAACAAATTAGCCCCCCTGATGCACCTTCAGCTGCAGCAACAGCCCAATCCATTCTATCACTCCCCCCATATGGATTGAACTTCCAAGGTAGATTGTGAGGGCCATTTGATTTCCTACAACATTAGCATATGGACTCCTTGTGATCTACAAAGATCTTTCACCATTTTCTTCTTCACTCCTTTCCCCAACCCTCTTACATGCCAAGTCACTATTTTTATGTCCATTAAAGACCTGAACTCTCTTTAGCCTTCCTAAGCTAGATTTTTATTCTTTCTCATCCCCCTCCTCTTCCTATTTTTTATTTATTTCTTCTTCTTCCAAATTAACTAGCTATTCCACACATTCTTTATCTTTACCTTTGTGATTCAGGCCCAAAGCAGCTCCCACTCTAGCTATTGCTTCGGCCTCTTCCATTATTATTTTTGATCCCAGCTGATGAGATGGATTCTTGTGTATTTCTTCTTCCTAGGCTAGTTTTCAATATCTATAGCTTAGGCTTCATCTTCCTTTTCTTTTGGTGTTGGAGTGAGACCAGGTTACTCAATGGCTTCTTCTTTCTCCTTCGGTTTAAAACCTGATTAGGACAATATAGATGGCTTTTGTTGTACTTATCCTTACCTGCTATCAAATTGTCATTGGCCTCTTCATTTCTATTAGGTTTTGTTAGATCAAACTCACTATGTCCATTATGAGATTTGCCTTCACTCTCTAAGCCTCTCTCATTTCCCCCCACCAATAATAGCTATATAGGTCTGCCCCTATTTTTGTTCTGGCACAGCTTTCAATTTTTTAGAGTAGTCATGGAGCCTTTCTCCCCTATCTTTCTCCTCTGATATCTGACACATTGACTCTGTTTGGCTACAGCTTTTTAATCTCACCCCTCCCCTTCTACTTGCTTCTTTAGTGGTAAAATCCTCAGCTAGTACCTTCACTCTCTCGAAGCTTGAACCTTTCTTAAACGAAGATAGAGTAGTTTCCTCGACATAGGAAACTGGGTCACTTTCCACCCATCGTCCTCCGGCCACTGTTGTTCCGGCATTGACCCCCTTTCATTTCTTGAACCGGGTTTGTGTATGTCATCTTCCTAACTGAGTTGAGGCGGTGAACTTGAATCTATCTTATGTTAGCGTCTTTCTCTTGTAGTCTTGGGGCCTCCCCCCATTATCCTTCCCTTACCAGCCATTTTCGCCACTCTAATTGGATAAACATACCGCCCAACCCTTAGATCACACACCTGGTTTATAAGATCCTTTCTTTCTATCGCAACCAAAATCTTTCCTTGTGTAAGATCTACCTTCTTCCTAGTTTGTGGGTCTACCGCTATCACCTGCTCAAAGACCTTTCTAAGCTTAATAAAAGTGGGTACACTCCATGCATTAATGGAGACCCCCTCAACAGATAACCATGTGTGTCTCCAGGAGTTTGTTTCTCTATAGTGCCATTCGTACTTCACCTCGAACCAGGAGTCCAACCAAGATCGTGCCTCTTTGTGGTAGAAGTTTTTATCATCTACTAATATGAATTGGATTAACACTTTAGGGTCCCCTATAGGCTTTATTTGTATATCAAAAACTCATTCTTCCCTCATGTTATCTTCTATATTATTAACCATCCTCCAGTCCTTTTCAATCCCAATCAAACAGCTATTAAGCCATACTTCATCTACTTCGGGTGCTATGATCTCTTCGCCTTTGAAAACCTTTTGTGAGCCTGGGTTTGAACCTGAATCAACAACCACTTGTGAATATAGTCTTCCATGTCGGTGTGCTTCCTTCCATATTATTTGTGGTGGTGGATCTTTTGGTTTGGTCCTCCTGCTCTTCATTTATTCTTGCCTTCTCTCTAATCTGTACTTAGCTTCGGAGACTTTTAGTCTCTGGTTAAGAAGCCAAGCCCCATCATACCCCCTTACTACCTTCATTGCATCCACTTTGTTTGTAAATCTCACAAATCCATACTTAGAGTCTGTATGTTTTCTCCTACTATTTGGGGTGAAGACATCAGTGATCTTGCCACATCCAATGAAGAAAGCCTTGAGCCATTCAATGTACATATTTTTCGGGTGGTCATCGATAAATATTAATATAAATTTGCTCTGCAAGGATTCTTGTGGTTGGCTACGATACCCGTGGGAGCCATCATTCACTATCGCACACCCTCTCTCACCCACTCTCTCCATAGCCACTAAGAATTCACTTGTGGAGTCTTCATTAGAATTCATCAATAAGAATGGAAGATTTGAAAGCTATTCATTTTTTCTTTTTGCTTTCATCTTCATCATCCATCTTGATATTCATCTCATGAGTCATGAGTGAACCAAAAAGCTCATTCAAACTTAGTGTGGTGAGCTCCTTTACTTCTTGAATAGCAATCACCTTAGCTTCCCAACTTTTAGGTATGCATCTTAGCATCTTTCTCACCATCTCTGCATTAGAATAAACTTTGCTAATAGATTTTAATCCATTAACGATATCAGTGAATCTAGTGAACATTTTAAAAATAGTTTTATCATGCTTCATCTTAAACAATTCATAATTATGAACAAGCATGCTTATTTTAGATTCTTTAACTTGGTTAGTTTCTTCATGGGCAATTTCAAATCTATTCCAAATCTCCTTGGTAGTGTCACAAGTGGAGATCCTATTGAACTCATTTGGGTCAAGAGAGCAATATAGAAGATTCATAACCTTAGCATTTTTTTGTATCTTTCTTATATCAGTCTCAATTCATTTACTCTCAGGTTTAGGGATAGTTATCCCTTCAACAGTCTTGGTAGGTCTTTTGGGTCTATTTATAATAACCCTTCAAATGTCGTAGTTTACCGCTTGAATATAGATTTTCATTCTAATATTACAATAATTATAATTTGTTCCGTTGAACAAAGGGGGTCTATTGGTGGACTAACTTTCAGACTGAATAGGTCCATACTGGTGGTTACCATAAGTACTCTTAGATGGTTAAGACAAAACAAGAGCCCAAACTCTAATACCAATTGTTAGATCAGGCAACCCAAAAGGGGGGTGAATTGGGTTTTAAAAATAATAATAACAATTTAAAAAAAAATTCAAAACTTTTTAATTTCACAAACAAATATAGCTATAAATATGACAGTAGAAAATTAAAGAGGTTAGGAAAAGAGAAATTAAACCAGACACTAAGAGTTATAGTGGTTCGACTTCCTCCAAACCTATGTCTACTTCCTCAAGACTTCCGTTAAGAATATCCACTAGGATTGAATGCTTCACAAGCGTATTCAAAAGCCTTTTATAACCTCAAAAAGATTCTACAAAATAATCTCCTATTTTTCTTAATCTCTCCCGAGCTCTTCTTTAAGAAGTTTACTCACTCTCTTAAAGGATTAAGGGTAACTCATCCTCTATTACAATAAATGTGAGAGAATAAAAGATTCACTAACACTATTTACAAATGATTAGAAATAAATGGGCTAAAGAGTGAGAGAATCAATTGGAGGAGTAAATGAACAGTTAATGCTTTCTTGAAAATTTTGAGCTTTCGATTCAAGCAATAGAACAGTGTCTAGAGATTTGAAACTCTGAAAATTAACTCCTTATATAGCCATCTAAAGTAAATGACCATTGGTGGGTTGGTAGAGGCAATTAGTGCTTTGAAATCAAGCCGTTGGAACTGGCGCGAGATTTGAAACCTGTTGCAAGTGTAGACCCAAAATCATTTTGTGTCGACATAAAATGTCTAGGGTTTGGTTCTTCAAGTGATTGTGTCTACTTAGTTCTTCTTTGGTGTCGACACAAATTTTGCATCTTTCTCACCCACACAGTGGTGTCGACTCATGGAACATTTAGTGTTGACCTCATGCATTTTTTTAGATTTCTAGGTGAGATTTTTGTGTCGACTCATATCTTTATTAGTGTCGCCCCATTTTGTTAAAACAGTAACTGGAACTTCAATGTCGACTCAAAATTGCTGTTGTGTCGACTCATTAAGTTATAGCCAACCTTAGGACTTTTAAAGTCAACTCATTTTTGTTTGGTGTCGACTTAGAAAATCTCAGACAGTCTCGATTATTTTGGAGTCAACTCATCTTTGTTTGGTGTTGACCCAAAACTTTCTGTTTTCGAAATATACATTTGTGTCGACTTAGAAAGCTTTGGTGTTGATCCTTTTTTACTTGGAATCAGGAAATGGCTTGTAGCTCTAGTGCCAACCCATTTCTCTTTGATGACGACTCATTTTCTTTCCTGAAGGGTGTTTTGGTGTCGACTCATGTGAATTTGGTGTCGACCCATAAAACCCGAAGTCTAAAACCCAAAGAATCGTTTGGTGTTGACACAAAATACTTTGGTGCTGACTCAAAATGAATTTCGATTTAATACTGAAGGTGTCGACTCATCTAAGTTCCTGAAACATCTTAAGAAAATTAGTTAAGGTGTCGACCCTAAATTTTATTTGTGTCCACACACTTGAGAATTTCAAGTGTGCTTTTTCTTAAGGTGTTGACCCAATTATCAATTGGTGCCGACAAAAATTTTTTTTCATAGAAACACTGGGTGTCAACTCATTTGAAGTAAAGTGTCAGCACAAATGGCATAAGGTGTCAACTCATTTGTCACGTAGCATCAACACTTACCTTTTTAGAAACAATTAAATATAATCTTCTTAAATCAATTTAATTTAGAAAATAAATTAATAAAATAATCAAAATGTAATTAAAAAGATCTTGGGCTAACACTGGCCATGCCCTACATCCATACCATTGAATCCTTCTGTCTCTTCTCATGATTCTTCTCCCTTCTCTGATCCAGCCCTTTAATGATCTATTGTAGGCGCCTTGTAATATCTGACAATAACTCGTCCTGACCTTGCTTTGGGTGTCAACTGTTAGAGTTGGTATATTAAAAATCATGTTTTTAGTATTTTATTTTATTTTAATAAATTAATTTATTATTTTATGAGAATCTTAATGAGCAATATATGTATATCATTTCTTTTAATGCTATGCATGGATGCCCTTGATTCTGTATAGTATTTAATCTGGTGTGTAGAGTACGGTTTATAAACAGAAAATCAGATTTTAGGTTCTTGCAAAATATATATTTTATGTTCACAGTTTAGATGGAAATAGGCATACCATCGGTACGATTGTAGCACATAATGTTAGTAAGCCTGTCATGGTTACGGGGAATAGATAATAGCGTCGTCTATTATTTCGACTCTCTGTGCTAGTACACTATATGTGTATTAAACGGGACACATTGGCGTAATTAATTTTATACTGACTATATAAATTAATTCACACCCAAAGTTATTATGAAGAGTGCTTATGCTCTTAATCCTGAAATAATTATTAATTTGCGTATATTTAAAATTTATTGTTTTGACTCATTAGAGGGTGCGATCTTATATGGAACTATATTCCCAGTGAGTTAGATAATGGTATTATTTATATAGTGAATATTAATTTTGATGGAATTCACGTCCCGAATGATTGGGATTGATGATACCCTCTTAAGAAAACTTATAAGTTTTGACCGGGTCAAGCTCTATAGATAGATTTGATTATTCGGTGGTCAAATAAGTTAAGTGGATGGACTTAAAGAATTACAAGATACTGATTAAATTAAATTATTAGTAATTAAATTTAATAGGTGGGTGTCGAGAATCTTAACGTGCAAAGAAATGTTAAGTATTTAATAACAGAAACTCAATGCAAGATGATCTTGAGATTGTGGGGTCAGAGTACAATTATAGTTCTTTAGTGGCGTGAACTATAATTTAGTGTTTTATAAAAATTGTAAAAATTGTTGCTAGTTTTTCATAATTGCAGATATTACTATAAGGCTTTCTTAATTGCAGAAACTACTGATAGGTATTTGTCTTCTACTAGAAGTTTGACTCATAATTACTCCACAGATTCCTCCTGTAGCTCTATAAATATGCGGGTAGGTTGAACCATATTAGAACTTGAATTCAAGACCAAAGCTATTCGGGTTCTGCTGGTACGAGTTCTCGATAGATTATAGGCCACATTATATTTGAGAGTTGCATAAGAGAATACAGTAGAAGGTCTGACAAGAGCTTCAATTCAGAATAAAAAACGTAGTTGAAGATTTGACCGGTAGAAGGTATTGTTCTAAATTAACTTTGATTGTACGGATTTTAATTTTTATTTGACAACGTCAAAAGTTTTATCAGGAGCCTGCTTCGGCGTTTTCCTTTCAAGTTAATTTTTTACCAAAAATTATTTACATAAACAATGATCTCGGCATTTTACCTCCAACAATTGGTATCAGAGCCATTTTTTTTTGTTTATGGTTATCGGGGGCCGGGTAATTTTAGAACTATGCTAATTTTGTTTTGCAGGCATTCTAATCCCGATTTTATGATCATCTATTTATTCTTATTTGATTGAATTGTTTGATCGTGATAGATCAAATATGAGCCTACGGAACATATGATCGATGTAATAGCTAATTTTATTTTTTAAAATATCTGTTTAGATTATTTAAGAACATGTTAAATATTTAAGAACACGAAAAATAGGCAGTGACACTAGTGGTGGTTTCGAATTTTTACGGGGCACAGATCGCGGTAAGTTTTAACGGTTTTAAATAGTTTTTTCTGGTAAACTTTTTATAGTATTTATGCATTAAAAATAGCAGTAAAAATAAGTCAAAAACAGCAAAAAAATTAGCAAAATAGCCCACCACTAGCGGCTTTGCCGGTGGAAATTTTGATGATTTTTTAGGTCATTTTTGGAACTATTTTTTGAGTAATTTCTTAAGCATAAAATAGCAATAAATATACCTTAAAGTATTGCCCAAGAACCATTAAAAAATTGGGCCAAATAATGCACAAAAAGGCGTCAAATAGTAGCAATTTTTCGGCAATGGTGGCGGCGCAACAGGCGCTCTTCGAGGATGTTTTTCGGGACTTTTTTTGACTATTTATGAGGTATTCTTCGAAGAAATAGGTGACTGTATATTTGAGCTACTTTTTCAAAAAAAACGGGTGCGAAAAGACCACCGAAAAAATATTATTTTTTAGGCTGTTTTCGAGTTGAATTTTTGATAAAAAATAATATTTTTTGAGAACTATTTCTCAGTATAATAATCGTATAAAACTGAGCACCAAGGTGGCGGAAAAAGTCGCCTGAAGGTGGTGGAACCATGGTGGCAGCGACGGTGAAGGTGGCTAGCAGTGGTTTTTGTCACGCCCTTAAACCCGGGGTCACGTGAAAATCCACCAAACACAAGTTTTATATGAAAATACAGATTTTCATACATTGAAATCCGCATATTGAAACCAATGAAATACCCAACAAAAGATCTCTTATAAATGAAATCATACAGTTCCAACATGCATACAGTATATCATCTTACTTTGTACAAAACCTGCCTTCAGGAATAGGTATACCAAAAAGGAAAACTACAAAAGTCTTTCACCACCGCGGACTCCACCCAAGCTACTCCTCATTCACATCATTACCTACAAATGATTTTACAGAAAATTCTCACCCGTGAGTCGAAGCCCAATAGAAACAGATAATAAATTGTAAAGCAGGAAAATATGCAACCATATGAGTGGGAGCTAAACTCAACCACAACCCAAAAAGATTTTCACAAACCCCAAGTTTTCCCATCAGATTACACAAGTCTCCCAAAATGGTTTTATTAACATAAAATCCTATTTTCATCCTTCAAACCATGCGATCCAAATATTTCAAATAATCAACCATAGTTAAGGAAAAACAGTTATCAAACACATTGTTTCCTCACGAAATGTACCATCGTGAAAAAGAAGAAGAAAGAGATCCTATGTACCGACTCCATTACAAAGGGATAGAGGTAATAACTATAGACTCTTGCCCAATACCTAGTTCCAGCATCACTCAAGACCTGCTAGGTAATGACAAGTTCTATACGGAGCATCACGACGTAAAAGCTAACTTTACGGGCGACAACCCGAGGGAAAAGAGCACCCAAATTGACCTTTTTTACGGGAACTACCCCGAAGGATAACAAATGTACCTACACTGCGCACGTTTCTGGACTTTCAACGAGGAAAACTCGTGCCAAATTCCCGTCATCCCGGTACATCTAGATAATCTTCAAAAATCGAACTGTAGCATCAACTACAAAACCTTTCACAAATATACATTATACATGTATATAGATCCATCCATCAACATGGAGATCAACAAAACATTTCAAAATATTTTCTCCAAAAGCAGTTATACAACGCATGTATAAGCAAGAGATCCAATCTATGAAACCATGGAGATAAAACCAAAACATGTAAAAATATATTTTTATCAAAACATTTTAGAAAGTGAGCCTCAACCCCAAGGGCTAGCTCTAAACCTCTAAAAACACATTTTTCATCAACAACCCCTCATTTTTCTCAAAAGATACCCAACCTTTTTCCCAAAAGAACCACCAAAATGCCAAGGCAAACAGCCAGCATTTCAGTCGACTGGACCCCACCCTAGTCGACTGAAAAACACACTGGAAAAACAACATTTTTCAACCCGAGGCACTTCAGTCGACTGACCCATCGAGTCCAGTCGAATGAACCTCCCAACTCAAGATCCAGTCGACTGAACTCATGGGTCCAGTCGACTGAACTTGCCCAGAAAATGATTTTTGCAACGATTTTGGCCTTCTCGGCTCAAACCAAGCTTTAAAAATACCTGTTTTGATACCTAAAGGCATACCTGAGCCTAAGGCTATCACAACACCTCGCAAGAAACACCCAACAACCAATTTCTTCCAACCGAAACGCCGAAAAATAGTTTTAACCAAAACTGGATCTAGAACATAAAATCACATTTCATGCGTTTTTAAACGATAAAACAGCATAAGATTACATATAGTACCCTTATATAGCAGTAGAATCTAAGATCCTATCTCGTTGGGTCAAAAACCTGATACCTCGATCTATGTGCAAATCTAAGCTTTGTCGAAATCAAAATCCATCCAGATGGATGCGTAGACTACGATGCCAATAGCAAGGATCCATTGTTAGATCGTTAAAAATCAAGCCTCGGGCCCCTGAGAAGTTAGAGAGAAGGTAGAGAGAATTTGGAGAAAACTTAGAAGTTAAGTTTTGAAAATATCTTTTGAAAATATCTAATTCTAGATATTTATAGGCCTCCAAAAATATCTTTTTTTTTATTTTTCAAAATTCGCACAGAAACTCCCTACAATCTCAAGAAATAACCCCGCATGCTTATTTTAACCAAAATATGCATCAAAACGCATATAAGCATATAAAAGTAAAAATGCCAAAAAGGCGTCAAAACACCGAATATGCATACATATAAAAAAGAAACGATACAGGATCTCACAACTCTCCCCCCTTAAGGAATTTTTCCTCCAAAATTCACTACAAGGTCACGAGGCGAACAACTCCGGGTATCTCGCACGAACCCTAGACTCAAGCTCCCAAGTCGCTTCCTCAGCCCTGTGATGAAGCCACTGAACTTTGACATAAGCAATCGTTCTCCCCCGCAACACCTGTTCCTTCGTATCCAGAATCTTCACGGGATGCTCCTCATACGTCACATCCTC
>JAUMHN010353625.1:0-17502 GCA_032360265.1 Heliamphora ciliata | reverse complement strand
CTCTTGCTTATTTTTAGGAAAGAGGATATATATACTTAACATTATCTTTGATATATGGAGAAATATATCAAAAGGAGCCTTTATATATATAAAACCCAAAACCTTAATCCCCTCACCATAGCCGCCGCCCCCTCTCTCTTTTTGGCAATTAATTTTACATTCTTGGAGAGAAGTGTGTGAGAAGAAACCAATAGAGGGAGGACTCTTCGATCGGTATCGGTGCCCTCACACCGTGATCGTCATAGTGTGTCTGGGACATACGTGGAAAGATTACAATGTCGTCTTCAACGTATTCAGGATTTCATGAAACTTTTTGAAAAGTTTCATAGAAGTATCATACAATTAAGATTAATATAGTTCTTATTTTTCATGAAAAACGCATACGTCATTTTTTACGGTCACGGCGTCGGTTCAAAAATTTTTTCCGCTCCGACACTAAATTCATTTCAATCTTCTCTTTCTCTCTCTAGAAAGAGATTTTGAACCCTAGGGTTTGATTTGGTGACCTTTATAGCATTCCTTGCTCATCTAGGGTGGCTTTTTTGCCTCTCTCTCTCTCGTGTGAGCACCCGTTGGGAAGTGAAGACACACGTTAGAAGCTCCTCTCTTATCTCATGGTTGAAGATTTGGTGGATTGAGGCTTCCTAGAGTTTGGATCTTGTGTTTTTTTTCTTCACCAAAAGGTAGGATCTACGACTATTCTCGAATATTTATTTTCACATGAGTTGTGTATTTGAATATATATATATACATGAAGGCATGAAATTTCTATTTTGGGAACCCTAAGTTAAGGTTTGAAGTGAAAGCATGTGATATCTTGGATTTTTAGTTAATTTGTGATAAATCTATCTTGAGTAGTTCGTTGAAAATCTACTATTATTGTGAGATTTGGAAACAAAGGTTTGGGTTGGCCAAAATCCATAAAGGTTCGGGGTTTTTGGGTCAATGGCTTGTATAATGAAATTGATTCATGAGTTGTGAAATTAAGGGTTATTGGATCTGATCTCCTCGTATAAATGCCATAAATTTGATGATAAATGAAATGATGGATTAAAAATTTGGGGTTTTAAGCTAATTAAAATTGGGTTATGCAAATCCGATGACATTGAATGTATGTATATGTGTGTTATTGGCCATATGCGTGTTGAGTGTTGACGAGAGGAACCATTCTTGGGTTGGACTCGTGTTTGGATGTTGATTTGATGAAATAAAAAGGACAGATTTGGATCTAAGGATCGTTTAAGTTGGACTTGAATAGCTCATTGGTGAAAGATCGAAAAACTGCGCAGATTGGGTGACCTATCTGTGGCGCTAGGATTTTGGAGTTTGAAAATGGTCAAAAATGAGGAAATTCAAATATGTTTGAAAAATATTTTAATACTTTGAAAACTAAATTTTGAAAATCACTTTCTGTTGAAAATGGAGTCGCCACTTAGTTTTTGAGAAAAATTAAGAAAAACAAAATGGCTACTGATTTTTAAAATGTTTAACCAGAGAAAGAGGGTTCGGGGGCTAAGGTACGAAGCGGGGAAGGTGTTAGGCACCTAGTTCGCCCAACCATAAGATTGGCCTCTACTAATCATTGTTGGTTCTTTAATATGATTTCTCAAATGCATGCAAATAAAGAAAATAGAGGTAAAGAGAAAACATCCAAAATCAAATATGAAAAATACATAACATGCGTGTATAGAACGCCAAATAAAACAAGTATCAAAAGAAAAATCCTAAATCTTACGGCATGCAATTTCTAACTAAATGATACATAGAATACTCCCACATGCGATATTATTAAAATAATCTTAACTAGCAGGATTCAAAAAAGAGCAAAAATATGCTAAAAGATGGTAAAATTACCTAAACATGAGTTGCTAGCAAAGTAAGCTAAACTATATTGTTTATTGTAAAAATTAACTAGGTTAACATTAACATGATGAATTAATAAAGACATAAGAAGTATAAAATAAAAGATGCATAAAGAAAATCCTATAAGAAGAAAGTTTAGAAAAGAAACTTGTACTAGAATAAGAAGAGGTTAGAAAAATGTTAAACTAACAAAAGAAAATCTAACTACTTATATTTTTAAAGAGACAAAAATAAAAGGAAACAAAATAAAAGAAAATAAAAAGGAAGAAAATTACATTTAAAGAACGAGAATTAGCTCAAAAGACTTTTATGATTTTTTTGGGTTTAACAAAATAAAAGAAAAGAAAAATAAGATAAGTACCATGAAAAGAAAATAAAACTATAGAAAAAGAAAAAGCAAAGAAAAATAGAAATGGAACATTAGAAAAAAAAACTACATTATAAGGAAAAGAAAAATAAAACTACATTACAAGAATAGAAAAGAAAAAGAAATAAGATGCAAGAAAAGAAAATTACACTACTATTAAAGAAAAAAAAAATAAAAAATAAAAGCTAATGAAGGAATATTAAGCTAATGTTAAAAGAAAAGAAAAGAAAAAAAAAATGAATGTTAGAAAATTAAACTAATGCTAACAAAGAAAATTAAGTTACATTAAAAGAAAAGGAAAAAGAAAAGGAAGGCAATGGAATATAAAATCAAACTAATACTAGAAAAATAAAAAGGAACGAAAATATAACAATTTAATTATCAAATATGAATATAGTATTGGCAGTTATATCCATATGTATGTAAGTGTATTATGATAATAATTAACAACATCGATTAGTTGTAATTGTCAAAACATATTAGCGTTATTTAGTGAATTAATGAAAAATAACAATGTACTTAGTATGAAAGTACAAACTAAATAATTAATTAAAGTAATTATATTACATGAGGCAATGTAAATAATAAGCAAGTTTAACTACATAAATGAAGGAAATGAATGAATTGAACTTTGAATTTAATCCGATCACTCCAAAAGAGAGGGAAAGGAGTTAGAAGAATCGGGGATCTAAGCGAGGTACCTGAATTGCTAAGGAATCCTCAAGTTGGGAATGTGCTTAAATAGTCCATTCCTCGGATAGTGATTCAAGCTAGGGTTTCAATGTAGGCGTCGGAGGTTCGGATCTCGGTATTTCGATAGGGCTTCGGTGCGGGTCTCGAAATTACTCGGCAACTCGGCAGAGCTTCTCTCACTAAACCTCTCTCTACTTTTTCTGTCCTTAAAAACGTACCAGGCGTACGGTATTTATAGAATTATTCAACCAATGAGATGCTGCCATGTTTTTGGACATGTCAAGCCATTTGGAGTTGGCGGTTGCCAGGTTGGACATGGCGGTCGCTATGTTTAAAAGAAGTTCCACAAGGCTCTATTGGCAGTCGCAAGGTTGAAGGTGGCGGTCACCACTTTTGGCTAGGGTTTCCAAGGGGTTCTATTGACGGTTGCCATAATGAATATGGCGGTCGCCACTTTTGGAAATGACTTGCATGACAAGTTATCGATGGTTCAACAAAATTTCATTAGTTTGAAGGTTCTGGGTTCAAATACCGAGCTTGGATCACCTCCCGAGGATCAAACTGAGGCACCATTCTAGCTGTTTTTATCATCGGATTCACCTAAGATTGGGCGGGGTTAAATTGGGATGTCTACAGTTCCCCCCTTTGATATAACTTGTATATCAAGGCGTGGTACATGTTATATCAAAGATTTAGAGACAACAACAATTTGACCGAACTGTCAATCTTAGGCCACAAGCACACAAGCATACATATGATGTTGCTCGTACTCGAATTTTCATCGAGCTGCCTACGTACCCCTTTGTTAGGGATCAGACCAAAACGTAATTCATGGGGTAAAATGCAAGATAAGAAATATGATGCTAACATGAACTTATGCTAACATGATGCAAGTGTGATCGAACAAATCCTAAGGATCGAGTCAAGATCTAAAGAGAGCACAAACAAGTCA
This sequence comes from Heliamphora ciliata, assembly GCA_032360265.1. Taxonomy (NCBI): domain Eukaryota; kingdom Viridiplantae; phylum Streptophyta; class Magnoliopsida; order Ericales; family Sarraceniaceae; genus Heliamphora; species Heliamphora ciliata. Next base: position 13,627 of record JAUMHN010353625.1, on the reverse strand, counting down.
AAGATCGAGTCAAGATCTAAGAACTTGGCTGGGGATAAAATAATTAAAAGGATTGAGTTAAGATCCAAGAAATTATCTTAACCGGGAAAGCAATTGATCGGTGGAGTCAAGACCTCACAATTTCGGTACAAGAGCGGGATAAAAGTAATTAAAAGCCAAGGTATTGCTTAAAATTAATTATATCGGAAAGAGAAACCACGAATTAATAGGTCGAGCTAAGACCTAAAAATGCGGAATTAGGGGTGAAATAAAAAGTAATTAAAAGCCAAGTTACGGCTTAAAATTAAATTTATCGGGAAGAAAACCTCGAATTAATAGGTTGAGTTAAGACCTAAAAATTCAGAATGAGGCACGGGATAAAAATAATTAAAAGCCAAGTTATGGCTTAAAATTAAATTTATCGGGAAGAAAATCACGAATTAATAGGTCGAGTTAAGACCTAAAAATTCTGAACGAGGCACGGGATAAAAATAATTAAAAGCCAAATCACGGCTGAAAATTAAATTTATCCGGAGAAAATACCGCACATAAAAAGTATTTTTGGAAACACCCAAGATTTTAAAGTCATTTTTTAAAAGCTCTCAAGATCTTTACACACACAAAATAAAAATTTTAAGGAAAAATAATTTAAAAATTTTATGTTTTATAAAAATTATTTTTGCTAATAAAAAAAGAAAATAATTACCTATAATAAGGACACTAATAAAATAGACACACACAAATGAAATAAAATAAACGCATATAAATAAACACAAAACATACATTAAAAAAAAAATCCCCAAATAGTCTCCTCAAAAACCCCAAAACCCCATGATGGACAACTGATATATGGCCGCCAACTTTGGAGTTGGCGATCGCCATGATAGGAATGACGTGACTGTTGACAAGATGGCGGTCACCACTCCATTTCCCTTCTGGCATGGCGGTCGCACCTTTAAAACCCCTACAACATGGTGGTCGCCATGTGTCGTTTCAGAAACATGGCGGTCGTTCACTTTGGAAGTGGCGACCGCCAACTCCTGGTGAGCACATGGTCCTTTAAGGCGTGCGGGCTAGCTCATTCTCTCATATCTCACTCTCTCTCCAGCTTTCAAAACACTCTCAACTCTCTCCCTTGCTTCCTTGCTACTCCTTAGCTTTTGCATTTCTTTGCTTCTTACTTTTCTTACTACGAGATGCTCACCCTATTGTTCGTGATCCCTTTTCTCTTAATGGCGGGTCAGGGCCAGGGAGACGATGATTTAGGTGCACGACGGGGCCCTTCTGCTACTGGGAGCTCCTCTATAGGGACTCTCAGGGGTACGACTACCAGCCTTCCCGCCAGCGGGGTTACTACCACGCAGTCCACTCCTGCGATAGATGCTCTCGTACTTGAGGCGAAGCGTGATTCCCACCATGTAGCTGAGAAGGAGGCACGAGCAGCTGCCGATGCAAAGGCGGCTGCAGATGCTGCTGCTGAGGCCGCGAGGGCCGACTTCCTAGATCTTGATGCTGGGGAGGGCTACTCAGCACCCTTCGATCCTCATACATATGCTCCGGTGCCCCACCGACTGCTTCTGGGTGGGTTGAGACGGTATGAGCCACCCACCGACTCTGTTGCTGCCGACGTTCATCTCTGGGAGCTGGACCAGCATATGTCTCGCCAATGCCCATCGGTAAGTACCCTATCCTTACTGTTTTAATACCAAAACATGTTATATTAGTATATCAAACGTAAATCCATGCATAATATCCCCCATATGATGATGGTAATGAATAATGATGAATGAGGACATTGATGATATTGATGGTTTATTTTGATATGGATGATGATTGATGGATGATATTTGTGATTTGATCTTAACTTAGGTACCTTTACAATGGAGATTAAAACATGAGGGATACTAGGATTTGAACAAATAATGAAAAGAAAGGGCGATTATTTTAGTGAAAAATCACAAAATAAAAGGCTTGAATTTTTTATTTTTATTTTAAAGAAAAACACAAAACTAGGGGGGATTTTTGTTTTTTATTTTTGGGCATGAAAATTAAAGGAATAATTTTTATCGAAAATTTTAGAAAAATGGAGACAATTTTGTCGAAAATCTTAAAATCTAGGGCAAATTTTCAAAAAACACAAACTCTAGAAATCTGAGGGGTATTTTCTTTAAAAAATCTTAGAAAATTTTGGAAAAAATTCTAGGAAATTAAAATTAAAAAAAAAGCTTAGAGGATTTAGGAAAATTTTGGAAATTCTTAAAAAATTTTGAAAATTTTTTAGAAAATCATAAAAAATTAAGGAAGATTTTTGAACAATCCTAGAAAATATTTTAGAAAATCCTAGAAAATTAAGGAAATTTTTGAAAAATCCTGGGTAAATATTTTAGAAAATCCTAGAAAATTAAGAAATTTTTTTGAAAAATCCTAAAAAATTAAGGAAAGTTTTTGGAAAATCCTAGGAAAATATTTTAGAAAATCCTAAAAAATGAAGAAAATTTTTGAAAAATCTTAAAAATTAAGAGAAAGGAAATTTTCAAAAAGTCCCAGAAAATTTAAGAAAATTTTTCAAAGATCTAAGGAAAAAAAGAAAAGTCCTAGAAAATTTAGAAACCAAAATTTCAAAGATTTTGAGGAAATTTTTTAGAAAATCCTAGAAATTTTTTTAAAAAATCTTAGAAATTTTTAGAAAATTCTAATTTTTTTGGTTTTTTTTATAGAAAAAATTCTAGGAAATTAAGGGGCATTTTTTGAAAATCTAAAACATTAGGAAGAATTTTTGGAAAAATCTTAAAGAATTAGGAAGAATTAAGAAAAATTTTATAGAAAAAAAATTAAGGAAAAATATTAGAAAAACGGGATAAAATTTTCAAAAATTCCTAGAAAATTAAAGGAAAATCTTCAAAAATCCGCGAGAATTAAGGCAATTTTTATATTTTTATATTTTTTATTTTGTTTATTATTTTGGGAATAATGATTAATACAACATGATAGAGATTTGCCTGTCGCACTAGGGCTTAAGGTTCCTAGTCTTTTACTAGGACGTGCAAAAATCAAAGGATCGTCATTTATACACGAACCTAGGGTTAGAAGGATTTGCCTGGTGTACCAGGGCTTAAGGTTCCTAGTCTTTCACTAGGACGTGCAAGATTTGCCTGGCGTACCAGGGCTTAAGGTGCCTAGTTTTCTTGGGTTTGAAAGATTTGCCTAGTTTACCGGGGCTTAAGGTTCCTAGTCTTTCACTAGGACGTGCAAGATTTGCCTTGCGTTCGAGGGCTTAGGGTGCCTAGTTTTCTAGGGCTTGAAAGATTTGCCTGGTTTACCAGGGCTTAGGGTGCCTAGTTTTCTAGGGCTTGAAAGAACCGAAGGATCATCACTTACACACGAATCTATGGTTATGAGGATTTGCCTAGCGCACCAGGGCTTAGGGTGCCTAGTTTTCTAGGACTTGAAAGAACCAAAGGCTCGTCACTTACACACGAACCTAGGATAGGAGGATTTGCCTAGCGCACCAGGGCTTAGGGTGCCTAGTTTTCTAGGGCTTGAAAGAACCGAAGGATCGTCACTTACACACGAACCTAGGGTTTTTATTGCTTTTGAATACTTTTCTGCACTTCACTTGTTTGATATGCTCTTTATGTACCCTCTGTTTGTCTTCTCTTTTCAGGCTGGTCACTATGTTAGAGGCTTCGGAGGTTCTACCTCTAAAGAGGTATTGGAGTGGTATGATGCCCTTCTTGTTCCCAGTCGGGCCTATGTTGATGCCTCCGATTTTGCTCGATTCATACCCCTGTTGAGTAGGAGGAGCAATGATCGGGTTTGGCTGACGGCCCTGACGGAGCGGTGGTTGGATACAACCAATACCCTTCATTTTACCACGTTCGAGGCTACTTTGACGCCTTTGGACTTCGTTCTTATTACTGGCATCCGGGTCGGAGGCGCCGCTATCCCTTTTAATACGTCTATTGCTCGATCCACCGTCGCATTACTGCATTTTCTCGGAGCTATTCCCACACAGATGGACCGCGATCGAGTCAGATACACATGGTTCTTTGACTGCTTCAGACATTTCTAGTGCACTGAGCCCCGCCACTTCGAGTGGGTTGCCCGGGGATTTTTGATGTACATGTTCGGTACCTTCTTATTTTCGATCAAGGAGAATACCATCCATCTACACTACCTGGGTGCCCTGGATCGCCTTGACCAGGTCGCTTCATTCGACTGGGGAGGAGCTGCCCTCGCCACCCTCTACAGCTTCATGAGAACTCTTACTCAGTTCCCCCAGGAGCTCAGCATCGGGGGATACTGGAGGATTTAGGAGGTATGATTTGGTTTCTAGCCTTTTCCATTCATTTCTGTTCTTTATTATCCATTATCTTCTTGCTGACATCTTTACTTTGCAACTATGGACTTATGAGTTTCTCGGGCTTCACGTCCCGACGAACTCTGCGGCAGACCCTCTAGTCATTCCCCGAGCAGCCTGGTGGTCCCGAGGGCTAAAGGGGAAGAAGGCTGGGGGAAAGGATATCAACCGCTTTTGGGTCTCACTAGACCGGCAGACCCCTGACCAGGTATCATTATTTCCTGATACTACACTGTACATTGTATTCTGCATTATACTGCTCACTGCACTGCACTGCATTGTACTGTATTATTCTTTATTCTGCACACTGATCACCATATTCTATTCACTGATTACTATACACTGCACTGTTCACTGTACTCTATAGGTTCAATGGGATGTCTGGCAGGGAGTAGAGGATCGGGCCGGTGCAAACCTAATGCGCAGTCGGGATATTGTTTCGAGACGGATCCTGCTGGAGGGTCTATTCGGATGGGAGTATTATCTAGGAGAGCGAGTGGTTCGCCAGTCGTTCGGCCTTAACCACTTTCGGATACCAGTGGTTCCTTCAGCCTATATGCGCTGGACCGATCATCTAGGCCGGGTAGATCTTCTATTGGAGTTGGTGGGGACTCCTGCTGCAGAGTTACTGGTAGCCGAGGGAGACTAAACCTCTTGGACCCGGGCACACCTGTTAGGACCACTAGGACTCGGCCCAACTGGTGGTAGGAGGAGGTGAGCACCAGAGGCTACTGATGCCGGTGCTGTTGGTGCTGCAGCTGGAGCTGCTGATGTGGCTCCCATGGGGATGAGGGGCCCAGAGATTCCCTGGGAGATTTAGACTGTGGCATATGGCTTTCCCTTCCTTTTTTCGGTTCCTGTTCTGCTAGCTCCAGAGTTCAGAGCTGAGATCGACCAGGTTTGTCTTTTACCTTTCCTTCAGTTACATCCTGTTTCACTTATCCAACTTTCTTGAACTATTCTCTTTTACCCTTTGCAGATTGATCAGACTTGGTTGAACCGCATGATGCTGATGGTTACCGGCCTGAGAGCGCTGGTCTGACAGATGGATGCCACTATTCGAGTAGCTGGCATTACCTTCACACCGGTGGCCATTGTGAGTATCTCCTATTTTGTTTCGGCTTTTCTGCACTTTCTTTCATTATTCTGTTTTGAGTCTTACTTCTCTTTTGACAGCCTTCAGTACTTGCTATCGGCATAGGACCTCCTACTCCGCCTCTAGCTCCGGTTCCAGCTCGAGGTCGTGGATCTCGTGCTGCCTCCTCTAGAGCTCGTTCTAGAGGGTCCATCTCCTCTGCCAGGAGCCATTCTAGGGCCATATCTTCTTCCTCCGGCAGTGATGACGATATCGAGAGGCTCTTTGAGGACGTCAGCTTAGACGAGGCCGGCCCCTCCTCTCGCAGAGTCCGCTCGAGGCATGATTGAGAGAGAGAGAGCTTCCCTCCCTCAGTTACTTTTTTTATTTTCATTTAGATTCATTTACACTTCATGGGCATGCGTGCCCCGATTTGATACATTTACATACATTTACTTGATCCACGGGCCTGCGTGCCCCAATTTGCTGTTTATTGGGCCTAGGTGCCCCAGTTTTTACTCTTATCACTTTTTGATGCATTTTTGGGCCTTCGTACTGCTTATTTTTTTTCTCACTTTATGATTCTCCTTTATTTGCTACTCAAACTATCTTAGATGCATAATACAAATGTCAAAACTTACAAAGACTACAAGAACTACAAACTGACACACACCTGCCATGTTTAAACCTGGCAATCGCCACTATATGTCATGGCGGTTTCAACTTCCGTTAATACTGACATGGCGGTCGCCACAATCCAATATGGCGGTCGCCTGGTCAAAGGACTGATGTTACTGTATGGTTCCCTTCCAAGTTGGTGGTCGCCCACTCCAAGGTGACGGTGCCATATTGATTGTACTTTTTACTGCCTTTTCGATCTCCAACCTTTCCATGCCTTATAAATACAACCCTGGAGGCCCCCATTTTATGTTATCCTAATCCAGATGGCTAATTCCCTTTCTTCATGGATTGAGACATTCTCCCATATCGAGCGTTTGAACTTTGCCCCTTTTGGTATCAACTCCTTATTTTCTCTCGTGACCAAAAGGACTGACAAACCATTACTGAAAGCTGCTGCCCAACTGTGTGATCCCCAGTCCCACGTCTTTTGGTTTGGCCTTGAAGAGCTATGTCCTACTGTGGAGGAGTTTTTTTCTATTTCGGATTTAGCCCCGCGAAGTTCCGTTGTTGTTCCCACTTTCTTTCTTTTGACCCGTCAACAGGTGATACAGCTCTGTGGCCTGTCTAGGATGGAGGCCTCCCTTCTAACACAGGATGACTATCTTGACATACCCTAGATCATTGATAGATTCTGTCCTACTGGTGACCTTAGTGATCTTGGTTTGCAGCTGCAGCGACGCTATGCGCTTTGCTTCTGCCATCTTGCCCAGTATCTTTTTGTTCCTTCTGACGGGCGAGTTAGCTGCGCACTGGTTGACATTGCTAGTCAAATGTGGATGGGAAAGGACTTTGTACCACTTGTCTTAGCCGAGACACTGCTAGGCTTAGATGCTGTTCATCGTGGTGAGACCATTACTTTTGCTGGCAGCCCTTTACTTCTTCAGGTAAGCCCAAAACCTTTCTTTTTATCAGACTTTTGCCATACTGCAAGGCTTTTACCTCACTGTTCTAACTTCTGCTGTAGATCTGGCTGATGGAGAAAGTGAATCTCGTGCAAAAACCACCTACTGACAGACATAGTGCTGCAACTTTCCTTTACCGCTCCTATTACCAAATATGCAACACCGAGGCATCCTGGCGACAGTACCTTTCTTCTCTGACTGGCCCAGATATTACCTGACAGTGCCCCTGGTGGCAGATTCCTGCTACAACTCTGACTATCATGGATCATCCGGGTGTATTACTGATTGGTCTGCGTCAGACTACTTTCTATTACCCACATAGGATCATGCGGCAGTTCAGCTGCAGTCAGATCATCTTTCTCAGTATTCGAGGTCGTTTATTTTTATCGACACTGTGGGCCCCATTTCTAGCATTATATCAGGATGCCTGGCCATCTCGTTCATGTATGGAGATGCAGGAGTTACAGTGTCCTAAGATTTCTGCTGAGTATAGGATATGGCTGATGTAGGATAGGGAGAAGAAGGATAAAGAAGAAGAGAAACAGGCAGCAAAGAGGAGAAAGACTTGAGGACTTTTTCTTTGTTTTTGAAAATTTCACAGCTTTCCTTTTCATTGTAGAGTTTAGGACTTGCGTGCCCTCCTTTTATTTTCAAAACATTGTAACTCTAATTAAAGTAATGAAAAACTCCTGCTTTATGTTTAAGATGGTTCAAATTTATCTAAAGTTCTTCAATCCAATTAAATGACTTTATTATCAAAATCTAGAAATTAATTTGCATTGGTCTTACTCATATTCAAAGATGGTTAAAAATAAAGAATGTGGCCGGACTTCTTAAAAGAAGCTGCCCACGTATCCCAAAATGATGAAATCAGGCCATAACATAGTTCGGGCTCAGTTTATTCTCGGGTATTGACACTCTCTTTGTGATGTCCTAACTTTTGCCAAGGTCGCCCTTTCTGATTTTCGGTCTTGCAGGCTACTCTAATTTTTACCTGAGTTGCCTTTTCGATTTTCAACTTAGCGAGTTTTTATTTTTTCTTTATTTTTACGTCAAGGATAGTACTTTTTGAGTTGATCGAAGTTTACTAGAGTGGAGAACACATTGCCATCCAAATCCATAATAATGACTGCACCACCGGTCATAATAGTTTTGATGAGAAATGGTCCGGACCAGTTTGGTTTGAACTTGCCCCTCGGGTCAAAGATAGGAGCTCTAATTCCCTTAAGGGATTTCCACCTCAATGGGAAGCACGGCTTCCATCCCGTACACTAAAGAGTACAGTGTAGTTCCTGTTGAGGTCCTGATCGACGTTCGGTATCCCCAAAGTGCAAATGGTAGATGCTCTGGCCAATCCTTATGTGAGTTGATCGTCTTTTACAGGATTTTCTTGATGTTCTTGTTTGCTGCCTCAACTGCTCCGTTGGTCTACGGCTGATATGGTGAAGATTTGTGAGCCACTATCCGGTATTCTTCAAAAAGATCCAAGACCTCTCATTAGAAATGTGAGCCATTATCTAAGATGACCTCATGGGGGACCCCGTACCGGCAAATGATGTTTCGCTTGATGAACTTAGCAACATGAGAGGCTTTCAATACTGAGTAGAAGGCTGTTTCCACCCACTTGGTAAAGTAGTCAATGGCTACTAGGATGAACTTGTGCCCATTTGATGCCTTCGGTGTTATCTTGCCGATCACATCGATGCCCCATACTGAGAACGGCCACGGTGACGTCAGGTTGTATAGTTGAGATGGGGGAACGAGCATAAATTTTGCGTGAATCTGACACTTATGACACCTCCGCACAAACTGTATACAGTCTGTCTCCATAGTCATCCAAAAGTACCCTTGTCGTAGGATCTTCTTGGCTAACATGTTTCCGCTCATGTATGGCCCATAGACCCCCGCATGTATTTTTTTTATTAGCTCTTAGCCTTCTTTCATGCTGACACACAGCTTATTGACACCAGAATGCCCTTGTTTGTACAATCTTCCACCGCAAATGACTAACTGTGCAAATAGTCTTCGTATTTCTCTTTTGTCCTTTTTGCTGGCAAACATGGGATATTCTCCTTTCTCCACGAAGTTCTGAATGTCAAGGTACTATGGTAGTTCATCAGTGCTCTTCTCGATTGCAGCCGTCGCCTCGTATGCTGGCTTTCTTTTCTGTTCAATTATCAAAGGCCTAATTCTGACCTTGGATGGTATGTCAATCATGGATGCTAAGGTGGCCAGAGCGTTCGCGAACTTGTTTTGCAGTCTTAGAACATGGGTGAAGATTACTGATTCGAAACACGGTATCAGCTTCTCCAGCTTTTGATGGTAGAGAATCAAGGTTAAGTCCTTGACCTTCCATTCTCCTCTTGTTTGCAAAATCACTAGTACTGAATCTCCGATGACTTTTATCTTTCTTGCCCCTAGTTCTAAAGCTGCCTCCAATCCGGCTAAACATGCTTCATACTCAGCCTGATTGTTGGTGACTTCCAAATTGAGCTTTAGAGACAAAGGGACGTGTGATTTGTCAGGAGTAACAAGAAGGACTCCTATTCCATAGCCATATTGATTGGATGAGCCATCAAAATATAGAGTCCACTTGTCATCCCCAACTTTCATCAGTTGTTCGTCAGGAAACTAAAACTCCGTGTCTTCATCTCCCTCGACTGGTTGATCGGCAAGGAATTTCGCCACTACTCTTCCCTTAACTGATTTTCGGGTGACGTATCTAAGATCGAATTCTGATAACAACAGCAACCATCAAGCCAACCTTCTTGTTAGTGCTGGCTTTTTAAACAGGTACTTCAACGGGTCCATCTGGGAGATGATTTACTGTGAAAGACAGCATGTAATGCCTCAGCTTTCGGGAAGCCCAAACCAAAGCCCAGCATGTCTTTTCCAGTGGTGTGTATCATATTTCTGACCCTGCCATCTTCTTGCTTAAGTAGTAGATGGCCTTTTCGATTTCAGTTTCATCTTCTTATGCCAACATACACCCCATAGCTGAATCAGTCACTGATAAATAGAGGATCAGTAGCCTATCAGGTTCGAGAGGAGCTAGAACAGGTGGGTTTTACAGGTACTGACGCACGGCATCGAAGGTGTCTTGACATTTCTAATCCCATTCAGACTCAACTCCTTTCTTCAGTAGACGGAAGAGCGGCTCGCAGGTAGTTGTCAGCTTTGCGATGAATCGACTGATGAACTATATTTTACCCAGAAATCCCTGACTTCTCTCTCGGTCTTCGGAGGAGGCATTTTCAAAATTGCTTTGATTTTTGAAGGGTCCACTTCGATAACCTGTTGAGTGATCATAAATCCAAGCATCTTTTCAGCGGTAACCCCGAAGGCACATTTATGTGGATTGAGTCACATCTTGTACTTTCGAATCCTTTCAAAGAACTTTCGCAGTGCTACAATGTGGCCATCCCGATCCTTAGACTTGACTATCATATCATGTCATGTCGTAAAGTAGTGGCAGCCCTCTGATAGGTTGCCCCTGCATTATTCAGACCAAACGGCATTACACGATAACAATAGGTGCCCCAGGGCGTGGTGAATGTCGTCTTTTCTCTATCCTCGGAATCCATCAGAATCTGGTTGTACCCGAAGAAGCCATCCATGAATGAAAACAAGGCATGCCCCGCTGTACTGTCTACTAAGACATCAATGTGTGGCAACGGGAAGTCATACTTCGGGCTAGCCTTGTTGAGATTCCAAAAATCCACGCGAACTCGGATGCGACCGTCTTTCTTTACAACCGGCACAAAGTTGGCTACCCATTTTGGATACTCGGTTACCATCAGGAACCCAACGTTGATCTGCTTAGCAACTTCTTCTTCGATTTTCAGAGCCCATTCCGGCCAGATCCATCTAAATTTTTGTTTGACCGGTTTGGCATCAGGGTATAAGGAGATAGGGTGTTGGATAATGTTAGGATCAATTCCGGGCATATTTTCGTAAGACCATGCAAATACATTATTGAATTCTTTTAATAAAATTATTAATTATTTTTGTTCAACTAAAGATAAAGAAGAACCAATTTGTACATTTTGCGGGTTAATTTCATTACTCAGATTTATTGACAAAGTTTCTTCAATTATTGGTTGGGCACACATTTCTTCTTCTCTTTTTATTAAAAGTTTTATTTTTTTGGGGATATTCCCGTCGAATTCAAAATCGTCGAAAAGCGTATGAAATAAATCAAACAAAGCAGAGTAACCGAAAATTTTGGTCATTTTATTGAAAGAAGATGGAATTACAAACTCAAAAGCATAAAGAGGGGGAGGTGCACAAATAGACGTGCCCTCGACCACAGACTCGGACTCGAACTCAGACTTAGGACAGACAACATGTACATCATAAGACTCCAAGGTCTAGTTCGTTACTTCCTTGGCAGTCGCATTGACGATGAGCTTGGTACAGTCGGTTGGTGCGCTGAAACCCATCATGAAGCAATCTGGGTCAGTCACGTGCAGTTATGCCATCTTTTTATTGAACAACACCCCCATGTCGATTCCATCGAGCTTATTGGCCCAATCTTCCTCTTGAATCTTCTTTCCTTCCTCTTCCTTTTTCATTGTTTCTTCCTCTTCTGTATCAGACAACTGATGGCCGAAAAAGATCTCCAGCCCTAGTAGCTTTTGATTGGTTTCTTCGTCTATCCATGGTTCTGGAAAATCGCAGTATGGGAAATCTTTCCCTTCCTTGACAAAGTATCCATTGAGCGTTCTAGAATAATTGGCCTTCCACCCCCCTTTTAGGCCCTTCCAAATCTTCTTCCGTTGGCTTGTACCCAAGACCAAAACGGTGTGAAGTCGGTAATACCTAGACAGGTTTCGGAATACCCTGCTGCTTACTCCCTAACCCCTTACCAAGGAAAAAGGACATTTGCCTCATCATTGTTACTGTCCGCGAGTTGATGTACATTTCCTCCTCATTCAATAACATCTGTACAGCCTGGGTTTCGTCGAACTAGAAACCACTGAGCGATACATCACCTTCTTCATGCTGTACTTCCAACAGAGTTGAGCCCTCTCCTCCTCTTGGGGATGAATGCTGTCTTCTCCGTGAATAGTCAGAACTGTCCCATTTCCTATCAATTTTTGTTTCTGATGGAGAGTCGATGGTACAGCCTGGTACTTCGGTCATGCAACCAGGGTCTACCCAACAACAAGTTGAAAGACGCCGGTGCATCTAGTACATGGAACTCGATCGACGTTTCGAAGGGTCTTACTGATATCGCAAATGACACCAATCCCAATACGTCCCTCCTTGTGTTGCATAGGCCCGAACTCCTTGATTGCTCGGTATGAAGTGCTCCATCTTTAGTCCTAAACAGAGTGCTGTTATGAGCGGACATACATTTAATACAGACCCATTATCAATAAGAGTCACAGGGACTCATTTGTCTCGGCATTTAATGGTAATGTGCAGTGGTTTGTTATGATTCCTTCCCAATGCTGGCAGATCTTTATCGAAAAAAGAAATAACTTTTGGCTCTGCTGCCGGCAGAATAAGTCCAATCAGTTGCTTTGGGGTGGCATCTATCGAAATGCTGGATTTATTCAGAACCTTTAGCACAGCTTATCTGTGTTTATGCAAGGCCATCAGTAGCCCCCAAATGCTGATATTGGCTTGCGTCTTCTTTAACTGCTTCAGCACTGCATCATCCTCTTCTTCTTGTTCTTTCTCCTTCCCTTTTCTACTTGGTTGCCCTTTTTCCAGCTGGACTAGCTTGAAATGCCGTCTACTTCTAGTAAGATGTTCTATCCCCTCCTCGGGATCCATTAATCCTGTTATTGTGTCGCTAGTCTGGCATACCTCGTTCACAGGCGGAGGGCTTTCAAATGCCCCCAAATCGCCTAAATCATCGATTGCTATTCTTCCTCTTCTCTCTTCATCATCTTCAATAGCTCACGTATTATCAACTTCCTCCTAGAGATCTTCTCCAATGTATCCTATGCGTTGTTCTCGAGCGGCCCAAAAATTGGTCCACTCGGCCCTATCCGACTTCAACACAACCCTCACTAGCCAATAGGATTGTATTTCGTCCACATATACCTCTTCCTCAAAAAGTTAGGGAAGGGTAATGCCGTCGAGCACGTGGCCAAACCTATATGGTCGGGCTGGGTAATCCAAAGGCCAATTGTCCTCTTCGTTGTGCTCCTTCTCTTCCTATTGGATAGCTGGGAATGCTATCTGATACCACTCCCAAGCACCATCATTCTATTCCTCCATCTTGTCCCGGCTGTCTCTAACCATGATAAATGAGCATGCTGTTTGATCTTCAGTTGTTGAAACATGAGGGCGAGGTAGGTATGCTGAACAGATATATCAGCTCGAATCTTCTGACTGCCCCAAAGTTATGCAATTCACCTCTGACTGCTTAGCGTGGTTTGGTAGGGGATTAGTTGTAACATTCGGCTTTGGAGTGACGAATGGTGGCGGGATCACCTTGTTGTCGATGAGGTTCTGGATTTCATGTCGAAGTCTTAAGCACTTATCAATTAGATGTAGCAACAATAGCAAAACATGCTACTTTCCTCTTAGTTCTTTTACTTTGACTTGGAGCAACAAAAGCAGCTCTATCGTTCGGCCTTTGATGAGTAAGCTGCTAAGCGATACCGCTAAGCA
>JAUMHN010353624.1:0-41471 GCA_032360265.1 Heliamphora ciliata | reverse complement strand
TCAGGGGAGGTAGCCCGATCTTGAAAGATGCAACTGCGAGTTGCTCACTGCAGTCTTCAATCTCGTTGTAAGCCTCCTAGTACCACCGAGCATACTCCCGAACTATTTCTCCATCACTCTTCCGTAGGGCCAGTAGTGTGTCAAAACTCTTCGGCTGCCTGCTGTTGGTTATGAACCGAGCAGTGACGGACTCAGCTAGTTGTTGCTAATTCATTATGAACCGGGGTGGCAACTTGTGAAACCAACTAAGGGATGTCTCTCCCAGGCTCGATGGGAACATGCGGCAAAAGAGTGCGTCATCACCGCTCCAGAGCGCCATTGCCTGTCTGTATTGCCGAACATGGATTACTGGATCTGTCTTCCCGTCATACATCTCAAACTTGGGTGGAGAAAACATGCATGGTGGTTCAGCGTTTTCTATGACTTCGGCCAATGGTGACACCGAGATATGTTCAAGAGCCCTTCTTGCCACGTCTTGGGCTGTTCGGCCACTACCGTGCTGCAACCGGGAGTCCATCCTCCGTTCCAACCATAGCCGTAGGTCTTGGTTTGGATCCAGTTCGGTCCGGGCAACTCTGTCATGGCTCGGCTGAACTGACACCGTTTTGACGGTTTTAGAACTTCTGAGGCTTACCTTAGGTTCTCTGCGCCTCCGTCTCTGAGGGTGGCTCAAACTGTAGGACTCCGGGCTATGTTCAGTATTCTCTTGACCGGGGCTTTCTCTTCGCCTCACACGTGGTTCCCTTCGAGCCTCCTGCCCCTGGATCAGTCTCCAGAGTTCATCGATCTCTCGAACGCGCTGCTCCATTCTCTCCTCCAGATTGTTGATGAACCTATCGCGTCTGGCCAACCTTTCCCCTAATCTCCCTCTATCTCTTGAAGAGGGGGGGACGATTTTTCTCCCATAGACCTTGTGGTTGAGTAGCGCAACTGCTTCCCATTGTGGGAAGCATCATCCATTCGCCTTCGCTCCTCTGAAGGGACTCTGGGGGCACTTAGCCTATCCAGAATAGCAGGGATGGATCTTTGGGGAATCCAATCAGAGTGTGGCTCATGATTCCGTTGGTTCGAGATCGTCTTTCCCACAGACGGCGCCAAATTGTGCACGGTAAAAACTGTTTGGGCATGTTCGGCACAATCAGGACCAGATGAACTGGCCCAATACTGATGACCCCGAACAGAGTATGGACCGGATTCCTTATCTTTAGAATTCACTGGATGCTCCTTGTTCTGCCGCCGAACACCTACAACCTCCAAGAACACCGTTAGCGCCTACCGGCCGGTTATGACCGAGAGGTACTCCGACGCTTAAGTTAGATATCTCTCTGAGGTCTTAAGAAAGAGTTTTTGGGATTAAAAATTGCATACCTGGCGGTGTGGGGGTGCCTCTCTTTATATAGGGATCAAGATTGATGAAGGCTGAATCCTCTTAGGATTCTACCTCCTATCAGTTAGGATTTGTTTCCTATCTTCATGTGATTTGATTCTGATTTATTTTCATCCCTATGGATCTGATGTTGATTTGTTCTCATCTTGTATATCCGATCAAATCGTATACAAGATGAAAACTATCCTTTCCATTTAGGGGGCCGATATGGGCCTCATTGGTCCGGGCTGCCCCTTCATAGGGTGGGTTGAACTTGTAGGGCCCGAACAACTAGTTATCTGGGCTTTTGGTTTATTGGAGCAAGCTGTATGGGAACCTGCGTGTTTGGGCTGGACCTTCGGGACCAAAATATTTTGTCCACCCTCAATAAGCTATACTAGCCGAGTTATACAAGATCTGTGCCCAATCTGGTAAAAACAAATTATATATATACAGTCTCCATGTCGAACTCTGTAGGAGCAATATGAAGTTGGAATTATATATATACACCCCGTACACCCACCCCAAAAAACAATGATAATTTCTAATCTTATTTGCTCAGTAGTTGCACAAAAGTTAAGAATTTGTCAGAAGCTATTGTTCTATCTTTCAATTCTGTTAACAATGACTACAAGTTTCTAAGAAAGAATATTATGTGTAATAGAATATTACATACAACCCTGCCTTGAATTGTAAACAATGATAACAAGTTTCTAAGAAAGAACTGCAAGGTTGATTCCTAAGCCATTCATTAAGAAATCTATGGCAATTGAACAATTCAGAAAAATAACAAAAAGAACTGCAAGGTTGATCCCACCTATTAGTCTTTTATACAGAACTATAAAGGTGTCTACGAATTTTGGTGGGAGCGAGGGACCCTTACATTGTATGAATTTGCACTAGAAGTGTCAATTGGATCAGCTAAATTCACAAAATGAAAAAAAGAAAAACAATCTAGGGTTTCAAATTGAAGATGTATATATCTATACGTAAATATATAGATATGAAAAAAGAGAGGAACTTACATGGGTGAATAATCAAAAGGTGAGGTTACTGTGAGAGTGGTGGCAAGCGACGATGGGATTGCTGGTGGTGTGGTCGAGTGGTGGCGAGCGGTGGCGGCAATCAGTGGGACGGTGGTGTGAGAGGCGATGGCGAGCGACGGTGGCAATGTGCAGTGGCGTGAGCGACGACGGCAATCGTGTTGGAGGCAAAATTGCCAAGATTATTATTTTTGTAAACGATTTTCGATAAAAAAAAATAACTGGACGGGAAATGGCCGAAACGGGCTCCAGATAAAACTTTTGATGTTGAATGATCAAAATTAAGACTCGTGCTACCACAGTTAATTTAGAATAATACATTTTTGGTCGATTCTCCAAATACAAATTTTGATTCCGAGTTGAAATTTCCGTCAGACCTTCTATTGTATTCCCTTATGCGATTTCTGAACGTAGTGTGGGTTACGATCCTTCAAGAACTCGTACCGGTAAAACCTGGTCAGCTTTAGTCTTGAAGACAAGTTATGAATATAGTTTAGCCTACCCGCATATTTATAGAGCTACAGCAGGGACCTGTGGAGTAATTATGAGTCAGACTTCTAGTGTGACACAGAAACCCATCCAGCGATTTTCGCAAACATGCAAATCTCAGAGCGGTTTCTGTAATTATGAAAATTTTGTAGCGATTTCTGCAATTTTCATAAAATACTAAATTACAGTTCACACAACTAAAGAACTGTAACTGCACTCTAGGCCATAATCTCAAAACCATCTTGCATTGCGCTCTTGCTATTAAATGCCTAACTCTTCTCTCTACGTTAAGATTCTCAATACCCGGTAATTAAATTTAATTACTGACAATTTAATTTAATCGGCATCTTTAAATTTTTTAAACCCTTCCACTTAACTTATCTAACAACTAGATAATAAAATTTACCTACAGATTTTGGTCCGATCAAAACTTATAAGCTTTCTTAAGGGGTATCGTCAATCCTAATCTTTCGAGACATGAATTCCGTCAATAATTAATATTCAACATATAATTAATACCGCTATCCAACTCACCAGGAATATAGACCCATATAAGATCGCACTCTCTAATGAATCAAACAACGAATATTAAATATACGCAACTCAATAATTATTTTAAGATTAAGAGCATAAGCATTCTCATAATAATCTTATGATGTGAATTAATTTATATAGTCAGTATAAAATTAATTATCCTAATGTGTCCCATTTAATACACACAAAGTGTACTAGCACAGAGAGTCAGAACAATAGACAATACTATTATCTGTTCCCCATAACCAAGACATGCCTACTAAAACTGTATATTACAGTCGTACGGATGGTATGTCTATTTTTATCTAAAATGTGAATAAATACTTATATTCTGTAAAAACTTAAAATCTGATTTTCTATGTGTAAGCCGTGCTTTACACACCAGATTAAATACTATGCAGAATAAAGGATATCCATGCATAACATTAAAGAAATGATACTACATACATTACTCATTAAGATTTTTACAAAATAAAAAATTAATTTTATTAAAATTAAATTAAATACTAAAAATATAATTTTTAGTATACAACCGTAACAATCTCCCACTTATACTCAAAATCATGCTGCCATACATCTGACTCTCATGCCCTCTATATGACTATCAAAAGTCTTAACTAGTAATCTCTTTATAAAAGGATCTGCAAGGTTGTCTCCTGATACAATTTTGGTCACAGAAATATCACCCATGTGTACAAATTCTCGTATCAGGTGATACTTACGCTCAATGTGTTTTTTTTCTTGTGAACGCTTGGTTCCTTCGAGTTTGCAATCGCTCTGCTATTGCCACAATAAAGTGTAATAATCTACTGAACTGAAGGCACCACATCTAGATCCAACAGAAAGTTCCTGAGCTAAACAGCCTCCTTAGCTGCTTTAAAAGCTACAAGTACTCGGCCTCCTTAGTGGAATCAGCAACGCAGGACTGCTTGATACTCCTCTAACTATTAGCTCCACCTCCTAAAGTAAATACATATCCTGAGGTAGACTTACTGGAATCTTTATCTGACTGAAAATCTTAGTCTGTGTATCCTAATTAAAGGTACTAGACTGTCTGTCTGGTAAACCAACATATAATTCTTAGTCCTTTTCAGGTACTTGATTATGTTCTTTACTATAGTCCAATGCTCTTGTCCTGGGTTAGACTGATATCTGCTAACCATGTCAATGGCAAAGTAGATGTCGTGTCTAGTGCAAAGCACAACATACATTAGACTTCCTACTATCGAAGCACAAGAAACTGCATTCATCTTCTCTATCTCATCAGGTGTCTTAGAACACTGATCCTTAGATAGAGTGATTCCATACCTAAAAGGGAGAAACCCTTTCTTGGAATTCTGCATGCTAAAATGAGGAAGGATATCATCGATATACTTTGCTTGTGATAAACTCAACATCCTTTGTTTTTTATCTCGCATAAGCTTGATCCCTAGTATGTAACTGGCTTCTTCCAAATCTTTCATATCGAACTGTCAAGATAACCATACTTGTACTATAGATAATGCTCCCATATCGTTTTCGATGAGCAAGATACCATAAAGTACTAGAAAGATCACCACGCTTCTGTCACGTTTCTTGTACACACAAGACTCATCTGACCTCTGATCAAAATCAAAAGACTTTATGGCTTGATCAAATGGAGTATTCCAAGACCTCGATGCCTGCTTAACTCTATAAATGGATCTCTTAAGCTTGGACAATATGTGCTTCTGGCCCTTTGCTATGAAACCGTCTTGATTGTACCATATAGATACATTCGTCAAGGCTTCCGTTAAGAAAAGCTGTCTTCATATGTATTTGTCAGATTTCGTAATCAAAATGAGTAGTAATGGATAGGAGAATCCAAATTGACTTAAGTATGGCTACCGACGAAAAGGTTTTATCATAATGGATCCCTTCTTTCTAAATAAATCCTTTTACAACAAGTCTAGTTTTGAAGGTTTCAATCTTCCCGTCTGCTTCTCTCTTTCTCTTGTAGATCCACTTATATCCAATGGATTTTATCTCTTTAGGTAGTTCTACAAGTTGCCAAACTTGATTGGAATACATAAATTCTATCTCTGAATTCAAAACCTTTTGCCAAAGATCTGCATCTTTGTCTTGAAGTGCTTCATTATAGTTACAGGGTTCAGTATCCAATTCTGCTAAAATCCTGTCAAAAGCCTCTCCAAAGAACATATACCGATCAAGTTGATAAACAACTCTCCTACAACAATGAGGCACTACTTGTGTCTGCGTACTAACAGTAACACGTTGTGTAGAATCTGAACCCTGTGCATCAGTACCATGTTCATGATTTGCACCTGTCCCGATAATTCTCCCACTACAACGAGGCAATAGGATATTAGTAACTTGTGGTTTCTCTTCCGTTCTACTGGTATTTCCTCTCATTTCTTCCTAAATAATTTTACTATTGGGTCTGTGGTCTATAGTATAATCCTCTTCCAATAATCGAGAATTGGTGCTAATAATGAACTTCTAGTCCTTAGGATTATAAAATAGACCACCCTTTGTTCTTTTGGGATACTCCACAAAGAAACAGACTTCTGTTCTCGGTTCCAACTTACCCGTGTTCTCTTTCAGTACATGTGCTGAACACCCTTAAATTTGAATATATTTCAGGCTAGGCTTACGCCCTGTCCACAATTCTGTGAGAGTAGAAGGTACTGATTTAGAAAGTACCAAGTTCAAAATGTAAGGCGCTATCTCTAATGCGAGTCCCCAAAACGAATTAGATAATTCTGAATAACTCATCATGGACCTTTCCATCTCTATAAGAATCCTATTCTTTCTTTCTGCTACACTATTTTGTTGCGGAGTGTCAGGTGCAATCAACGGGGATGTAATCCCCTCTGATGGCAAGAAGTCCTTAAACTTTCCAAAGAGGTACTCCCCACAACGATCGAATTATAGTGATTTGATATTTTAACCCAGACACTTCTCCGCCTCCACCTTGAATTCTTTGAATTTCTCAAAGCATTTTAACTTATGGTGTATCAAGTAAATGTATCCATACCTTGAGTAGTCATCAATGAAACTGATAAAGTACTCAAAGCCACCTCTGGTCCAGATTATCATAGGACCACACACATCAGAATGAATCAGTTCTAACAGTTCTTTAGCTCTATAACTTTTACCGAAAAGGGCATCTTGGTCATCTTACCCTCTAAGAAAGATTCACAGACTGAAAATGCCTCCACTTCCAATGAACTCAAAGATCCATATTTTACCAGCCTATTTATTCTTTTTAGATTAATATGACCCAAACGTAAGTATCAAAGAAACGTTTGGTTCATCAAAAAAGAAAACTTTTTCTCATGTGGTAAATTAGATGTATTATTTATTTCAGTCAATTGCAGTGTAGGAGAGATTGGAGTAATAACATAAAGATTATCCACCAATGTACCAAAACAGATAACCCGTTTATTATCCTCAATAACCACATAGTTATTAAAATAAACCAAATATCTGTCTTTAACCAATCTAGAAATGAAAACTAAGTTTCTTCTAATGAAAGGTGCATAAAGACAATCTCTCAATATTAAAACCCGATCTCTACTAAAACTAAGAGTGACATCTTCCACTACAACTGCTGTCACCATTATATTATTACCCATATGCAGGTATATTTTTCCATCGTTGAGATGTCTAATTTTCTGGAACCCCTGTAATGAATTGCAGACATGATTAGTGGCTCCCGTATCTACACACCAAGTACTGGTAGATAACACCGCTAAACATATTTTCACAACCAGTGAACAAAAATTACCCTGATTGTTCTACCTTCTAAGAAATACAGGACATAACTTTTTTCAGTGCCGTGTCTGGTTGCAGTAAAAATATCTATCTTTTGATTTTTTTACACCAGTCTGTGGTCCACTAATTACCTTAGAAATCGTATCTCCCTATTTCTGATCTTTTTTCTTCTTCATGCCTTTTGGCCTAGAGGAAGAACATTTTTCAGAAACAAACACAACTTCTGGTATTGAAGAAATACCTTTGGTAGTTAAAGTTATATCCAAGTTACTTTTTCAGTCACAAAATTTGGTCCCGTAAGTTTGTTTTCTTTGAGTATAGATGTGAGAGGATTGAAAGTCATTTTATTCCTGAGAATCACATAGTTAAAATAACGATTAATTATGACAAGCAAAACTTTAAATTTATTTTAATTTGGTTCTCTCTACCATTTTAAAAAAACTTTACCAGCAGCCTCGTCTCCTGTGAATAGCATACCTCGATGGGAGGATGTATAGTATCCATTGTTTATCCAAACATGCTAATTCCTTTTAATTTTACTATATAGGCAATTGACTCTACCAAGTAAAATTAAATAGTTGACATAGTTTCGGTCCAATAGATAATAGCAATAACTCAGATGGAGATGATACTATTATATACCGGTAAGTGTTAACCACCAGTTAATCCCAAATCAATCATTTCGTAATGAACCATTCAGATAGAGAAGTGATTTACATTAACAATTATCTAGAATTATCCCTAAAGGAGGTTCGTACTGGCGATACTGTAATTAATTTGTCCGATGGGGAGAAAGGCCTTACTGCCAACACGCAAGATTTAATTACATCGCCTACAAACTGGTGATAAAAACCGCGGGATTTATCTATGAATAAATTCCTTCTCTACTTAGATTTTTAAAATATTTTTTAGGGTTATAAAAATTCGTTTAATTAAAATAAATTTATTAATTTCGATAACCACACGATTTGAAAGAATCAAATATCTTTTCGTGTACACGATTCCAAAGATTTTAATTTGCCAAACTATCTTTTCGTGTTTAAATGCATAACAAATAAAATTCAATAAATGCACAATTTTTCTTTCAGATTTTCAGTTAAGGTAGTGATTGAAGACATTTAATTATTTTATTTTTTATTACACATTTTTTGAAAAATAATAATTTATTTAGACTAAATATTTTTTCATTTAATTAATTCAAAATTCAGAATTAATTTTCACGTTCTTACAAGATGTCCGATTTTATAAAAAAATCATCTTAAACGTGATATTTTGTAAAAAACAAAATATCTAAAATTTTTCTATTTAATTAAAAACTTTAATTAAAAAATATTAATTTTATTTTTCTTTACAAAATATTTAATTAAAACTGAATTTTTTGAAGTAATTAAATTAACAGAAAAATATTGAACAGATATACATCATCCACGCAGTTTATATGAATATAAATACAACAACAATATATATATATATATATCGCGATTTTATGATCGAATAGAAACTCTAATGAGTTTTAGCCTCCTGTTAAAGATAAGTTGTAAGAATTCTTTTCCGAATCAGCTTTTTGTATTCCGATTACATCAGAATTCTTTGATACACTGTGATATACAAATATATTATATCACAATCAAAACGTATTAGAAAAGCTCAATCAAAACAGCTCGGACCAGCACCACCACCGCTGGCCAAAGAGGCGTCGTTGGCACCGCCGTGTCAGCCACCTTCGGGCGGCTTTTGCTGCCTCCTTCGTGCTCCGTTTTTGATGCCGTCTTTTTTTAAAAATACCCCTTAAAAATTCTAATTTTTTGTCAAAAAATAAGGCCGAAAGAATCCCAAAAAATAGCTTTCGATAAGCCTCGAATAGCCCAGCCACCGCCCCTAGCGCCGCCGCCCAATGTCCGTCACCCGTTTGGGCTTTTCCCGTGGTGGTTTAGCTCCCGTTTTTTCTAAAAAATAGCATTGATATCCAAAAACATGAAACTTTAAAAAATGCCTAAAATACAATACTTAAAAAGCCCAAAAAATAGCCCCGAACATCTACATGTGCCGCCGGAAACCGCCACCTGGTTTTTGCTATTTTTGTTGCCTGTTTTGGCCTTTTTTCATAATGATTTTTAGATAATATTTTAAGGTATATTTACTGCTATTTTATGCCTAAAATATTGCTCAAAAATTCATCCTAAAAATATCCTAAAAAATCAACAAAATTGGCTTCGAACCACCGCTAGCAAAGTCGCTGGGGGTGGTTGTTTTTGTCAAATTTTTATGACTGTTTTTGGATTTATTTTGTTACTATTTTAATGCATAAATTCTACAAAAACTTATTGAAAAAAAAATAATTTTAAAACCTTTAAAAAAATCACCGCGATTCATGACACGTAAAACCCAAAACCACCGTCAGTGCCGCCACCTGTTCTTCGTATTCTTGGATATTCAATTTGTTCTTAAATATTCTAAAACAATATATAAAAATAAATAATTACTATTATATCGAAAATCTATGTCCCGTAGGAACACAATCGATCTAGAAAAAAAACTTAAACTATAACGATCAGCCCTCGTGATTAAAAAATAAATTATAATTATCATTTAAGTCATTCAATCAAATATGAAAAATATGATGATCCAAAATCAGGATTAAAATGCCTACAAAATAAAATTAGCACAGTTCTAAATCTATCCAGCCCCTCAATAAACCGTAAATAAAAAATAAAACGGCTCTGATACTAATTGTTAAAGGCAAAACTGCCAAGATCATTATTTCTGTAAATAATTTTTGATAAAAAAATAACTGGACGGACAATAGCCGAAACAAGCTCTAGAGAAAAATTTTAATGTCGAATGGTCAAAATTAAAACTCGTGCCACCACAGTTAATTTAGAAAAATACATCTTTGGTTGTATTTTTAACTATGATTTTTGATTCGGAGTTGAAACTCCCATCAGACCTTCTACTGTATTTTTTTATGCGATTCTCGAACGTAGTGTGGGTTACGATCCTTCGAGAACTCGTACCGGCCGAACATGGTCAGCTTTAGTCTTGAAGACAAGTTATGAATATGATTTAGCCTACCCACATATTTAAAGGGATACAGCAAGAACCTATAGAGTAATTATGATTCAGACTTTTAGTGTGACATAGATACCCATCCAGCGGTTTCTGCAAATATGCAAATCTCACAGCGATTTCTGTAATTATGAAAAATTTGCAACGGTTTCTACAACTTTCATAAAATACTAAATTAAAGTTCACACCTCTAAAAAACTATAACTACACTCTAAGCCATAATCTCAAGACCATCTTGCATTGAGCTCATGTTATTAAATGCTTAACTCATCCCCTCACATTAAAATTTTTAATACCCGCTTATTAAATTTAATTATCTATAATTTAATTTAATCAGCATTTTAAAATTCCTTATGCCCATCTATTTAATTTATTTAACAGCCGAATAATCAAATCCACCTACAGAGTTTGGCCCGGCCAAAACTTATAGGCTTCTTTAAGGGGGTATCGTTAATTCCGATCTATTGAGATGTGAATTTAGTCAACAATTTATACTCACATATAATTAATACCGCCATCTAACTTACTGAGAATATAGACCCATATAAGATCGCACCTTCTAATGAATCAAAACAATGAGTATTAAATATACACAAATAATTATTTATTTCAGGATTAAGAGCATAAATACTGTCATAGTAACCATAGAGTGTGAATTAATTTATATAATCAGTATAAAATTAGTTACCCCAATGTGTCATATTCAATACACACAAAGTGTACTAGCATAGAGGGTCGGAACAATAGACAACGCTATTATTTGTTCCCTATAACTAAGACAAGTCTACTAAAACTCTATACTACAGTCGTACCGATGGTATGCCCATTTTTCATCTAAACTGTGAACAAATACTTATATTCTGCAAGAACCTAAAATCTGATCTTCTGTGTGCAAGCCGTACTCTGCACACCAGATTAAATATGTACAAAATAAAGGACATCCATGCATAACATTAAAGAAATGATATTGCATAAATTGCTTATTAAGATTCTAATAAAATAAAAAATTAATTTTATTAAAATAAAATTAAATACTAAAAATATGATTTTCAGTATACAACCCTGACAAATCAGAGGTGGCGTGAGCAGCAGTGGTGTACGGCGGTGGATTGAGAAGCCTAAGACTATGGAAAAGACAACTCGGGAGCTTGAAAGGGAAAGAAAGAGGCGCTAGGGCTCGATGAGACTATCAGTGAGAGGGAAAGCCAGAGACAAACTATCGGGGAGAGAGAGGGAATTGAAGAGCTAATTTTTGTTTTAGTTATTTTTAATCACATTTAGTAGTAAAATGTGAGATTAGAAAATCATTTTATTACCACGTTTTTTTTAATAAATAAGATTAAAAAAATATTTACAATAAAGTGAGATTAAAATTTTTATTTGTATTTTTTATCACACTTCTATAAAATGTGAGATCTTTTTATTTTTTTAAGCGTGATCTTACACCAATGCAGTAGTGATTAGAAACCCATGTCTTACTTACTCCTTAGGTCTCTACTGTAGCCTATTCATATGCTGTTATAATCATGGCCGCTAGACACGAATCATTATTCAGTCTTTTAGGGTTTCCATGTGTTTGTGAAACCCAGAAAAGGAGAGACAACCAGATAACGTTGGGAACACAAAGGATCTAAGCCGACATTTAGTTTGTGTTTTCAGCGATTAGGAATATAATAGAAGATCTAAGCGAATACGAGATTGCTAGTTTGTTGTGTTGATTTTTAGATTCAAGTTTAAGTATTAAAACGTGATCAAACCCGAGGGATCACGCATGTATAATTCCTATTCCACCTTGTGGGTGTACTGGGTTTTAGTTTTTGGGGTTCGAGAGTTGTTTCATTTTATTCTGTACAGATTCCATCCAGATAGTTTCCCGTCTAGACAGACGGTTCAGCGTTGTGTAGTTTTTTATGATGTAGATCCTGCCTTGCGTCATATTTGATTTGATTCATATTCACCATCTTAGTTTCCTGGGATTCTGGGCCTTCAATAAGAACAAAAAGAAAGAAAAAGAGGAAGAGACAATCACACACAAAGATTTATGTGGTTCAACAAGTCATGTCTACGTTCATGGGATTACACACTTTCACTATATTTTGAAAGTTACAAAGGGAAGAGAGTTCTTGGGAGAGAGAATGCAATAGAATAAGAAAATATGAAATACTAGTGATGGATGCTACAGCCCTAGCAGCTACAGCTGGTCATTTCTCACTCAGACTAATCAATCGGTGTAAAGACTGATCGAGCGGTTAAGAGATACTCTCAACTTTTCTACAGTCTGTATAAAACTGCTGCAAGCCCCACAGGACCGCTCGAGTGGTCCTGTCCCTAGATGGGATTTTCATCACATAACATTCTCAACAATCTCCCCCTTGAAATAAATTTACTCCAAGCTCTAAGATATCCCACAAAACATACTGTCACCTTAAAACAATCCAAGAGTCCTAACAAATCACGTGTGATCCAAACAAATATTTATTTGAGGTTCATAATCATGTCATAGGAACTAGGCATAAACTGATGCTGATGCAGCAAAATATTTGGCATGGAAGCCAAAATAAAACAGTGAGCCACCTGATCAGCTTTCTGCCACTTTTGATGGGCATGGATTTCCTGCTCGGTCAGCCCCTCATTAGGTACTGGTAAATAAATCTCAGTTAATACAAACTTATAACCCCCAGCAGTTAAGACAATGTCCAAATTCCTTTTCCAATCAACATAGTTTGATCCCGTAAATTTGTTTTCTTTGAGTATAGACGCGAGAGAATTAAAAACCATTTTATTCATGAGAATCACATAATTAAAATACCGTTAATTATAACGAGCAAAACTTTGAATTTATTTTAATTTGGTTCCCTCTACAATTTTAAAAATAATTCGCCAACAGACTGGTCCCTATGAATAGCATGACTTGATGGGAGGACGTCTACTATCCATCGTTTATCCAGACAGGCCAATTTCTTTTAATTTTATTATCTAGGCAACTGACCCAGTCAAGTAAAATTAAATAACTGACATAGTTTCGATCTAGTAAATAATAACAGTGACTCAGATGAAGAGGATACTAATTATTTCTAACTAAGTATTAACAACCACCTAATCCCAAATCAATTACTTCGCAATGAACCTTTCAGATGAAGAAGTAACTCACACTAACAATTATCCAGAATTATCCTTAAAGGAGATTTGTACTGGCGATGCCGCAATTAATCTGTCCGATCGGGAGGAAGGCCCTACTGCTAACATGTAGGATTTAATTACATCGCCTATAAACTCGTGACGGAGACTGCCGGATTTATCTGTAAATAAATTTTCTCTCACACTTAGATTTTTAAAATATTTTTGAGGGTTATAAGATTTCGTTTAATTAAAATTTTTTTTACTAATTTTGAAAACCACACTATCTGAAAGATTCAAACATCTTATCGTGTACACGATTCAAAAAATTTCGATTTGTCAAACTATCTTTTCGTGTTTTAATGGGTAATAAAAAAATTTCGATGAATGCACAGTTTTTTCCTCAGCTTTTTCAGATAGGATAGTGATTAAAAGCATTCAATTATTTTATTTAATGTTACACATTTTTTAAAAATAATAATTTATTTAGATTAAATAATTTTTTATTTAATAAATTCAAAATTTAAAATTAATTTTTATGTTTTTCTAAAATATCCGATTTAATAAAAAATCATCTTAAACGTGATATTTTATAAAAAATAAAAAATCTAAAATTTTTCCATTTAATTAAAAATATTAATTTTATTTTTCTTTACAAAATATTTAATTAAAATTGAATTTTTTAAATTAATTAAATAAACAAAAAAATATATAAAATAGATATACACCATCTACGTAGTTTATAAGAATAAAAATGCAATATATGTATATATCCCGATTTTATGATCAAATCAAAATTCTGAAGAGTTCTAGTCTCCTGTTTTGAAGATAAGTTGGAATAATCCTTTTTTGAATCAGCTTATTGCATCAGAACTCTCTAATTTTGAGTGATAATATATCACATCAGTATCAAAACATATCAAAAAACATGATTCAAGACAGCCCGGACTAGCCACCACTGCCGCCGGCCACCAGCACCGCCGGCGCCGCTCATGTCGCCACCTTTAGGCGGCATTTGCCGCCACTCCTGAGCTCCGTTTTTGACGTCATTTTTTTTGAAAAATAGCTCTTGAAAAATATTATTTTTTGTCAAAAAATTGGAACAAAAATAGGTCGGAAAACAACTTTCGATAAGCCTTGAAAGAGCCCACCTGTCATGCCTTAAAACCCAGGTTCACGTGAAAATCCACCAAACGCCAGTTTTATGAAAATAAGTTTTCATACATTTAAATTCACATGATAACCCAATATGCATCTCTCATAATCAGTAAACATATAATTTCAACATGCATACAGTATATCGCCTTATGGCGTACAAAACTTGCCTTTAAGAATAGGCATAGCAAAAAGGAAAACTACTACAGTCTGCCATCATCCGTCAGCACGGGCATCACTAGATCTACTCATGTCATCATCCACATCATCACCTGAAAAAGATTTTGTATAGAAAATTCCACCCGTGAGCCGAAGCCCAATAGAAACAGACGATAAAGCTGTAAAACAGGAAACATGCAATCATATAGAGTGGGAGCTAACTCAACCACAAAACCCAAAAGATTTTCCATCCAAAATCCGCAAGTTTTCCCATCAGACTACACCAGCCTCCCAAAATGGTTTTATTAACATAAAATCCCATTTTCATCCTTAAAATCATGTGTTGGAAATAATGCAAATAACCAATACAGTTAAGGAAAAACAGTAACCAAAAGAGTGTTCCTTCACGGAATATACCATCGTGGAAAAAGAAGAAGAATATGATCCTATGTACCGACTCCATCACAAGGGGACAGAGATAACAACTATAAACTCATGTCCATTACCCTAGACCCTAGCCGTTTAAGACTCGCTAGGTAATGACAAGTTCTATACGGAGCACCACGACGTAAATGCTGACTTTACGGGCGACAACCTGAGGGATAAAAGCACCAAACCAACCTTCTTAACGGGAATTACCCCAAAGGATAACAAAGGTACCTACTCTGTGCACATTTTTGGACTTTCATCGAGGGTAACTCGTGCTAAATACCCATCATCCCGGTACATCTAGATAATCTTCTAAACCAAAAAAAGTGAAAAACATGTTTTTTTCCCCTAAAAACAAGGTTTAAACACAAATATGACATTTGATGCATTTTCTACTCGGTGAAAACACATATAATTACATAAAACACCCTTATACAATAGTAGGGTTTAGAATCCTACCTCGGTGAGTCGAAACTCAAGATCTCAAAATCCGAACCACGTCGGAATAGAAATATGATCGGTCGAACACGAAGCTAGTAGCGTGAATAGCAGGGATCCACAAGCTGATCGTCGAAAACTAGGTTCGGTCGGGTCAAATATATGGAGAGAAGGCAGAGAGAGAGAAAGAAACGAGCTTTTTCTAAACATTCCAGCCTATTAGAATACTTATAAGCTCAGCAAAAAGGCAGTTCAGTTGACTAAAGAGGCCACTTCAGTCGACTGAAGCTCCTCGAAAAACGCACCACCGCCTAGTTTAGTCGACCGAACCCTTTGGTTCAGTCGACCAAACTCAAGAAAAATAGTTCAGTCGACCGAACGTACCAGTCTAGTCGACCGAACCCCTGTGTCGTAGCCTACTGTTTTGGTCTCGATTTTTCAGTTCTAAGGCCAACTAAACAAGCCTAAATAAGGTCCGAGAAAGCGTAAAACACATCTATATGCTGTTCTACGACTCCAAAACATAAACCATGCATTGATGATATATAATATGAAGGAAACACGTCATCATTTATATATATAAAAAATAAAGAGGTACAGGGTCTCGCAACTCTCCCCCTCTAAGGCATTTTGTCCCCAAAATTTTCTACAAGGTCACGAGATAAACAGGTCTGGGTATCTAGTACGCATCCCAGACTTAAGCTCCCAAGTCGCTTCCTCAACCCCGTGATGAAGCCACTAAACTTTGACATAAGCAATCGTTCTTCCTCGCAACACTTGCTCCTTCGCGTCGAGAATCTTCACAGGACGTTCCTCATACGTGACATCCTCACTAACCCGCAGCTCAGCCCAATCTAATACATGTGAAGGATTAGGCTCGTACCTCTGAAGCATCGAAATGTGAAAGACGTTGTGCACAGATGCTAACTGAGACGGCAATGCCAGACGTATGCTACCAACCCAATCCTCTCTAGGATCTCGAAGGGTCCAATAAAACGTGGTGATAGCATCCCACGACGGCCAAACCTCATCAACCCTCTGCGTAGCGAGACCTTCAAAAACACGTGATCTACCACTGCAAACTCCAAAGGTCTCCTCCTCTGATCTGCATAGCTCTTCTGGCGGCTCTGAACTGTCACCAGACGCTGACGAATCACGGTAATCTGCTTCATCGCCTCTCGTACTAAGTTGGCCCTAAACATTCTTCTCACCCACCTCTATCCAACACACGGGTGATCTACATGGCCTACCATATAAAGCCTCATACGGTGCCATCCCAATACTGGATTGGTAGCTGTTGTTGTACGCAAACTCTACCAATGATAGATGATCCTCCTAAGAACCCTAAAAATCAAGCACACAAGCTCTCAACATGTTCTCCAAAATCTGGATGGTCCTCTCAGACTGACCGTCAGTCTGTGGGTGAAAATCTGTGCTAAAAGTCATGCTAGTCCCCAAAGCCTCCTGAAAACTCTACCAAAGGCGCGATGTAAAGCGTCGGTCTCGATCAGAAACGATAATCATAGGTACTCCATGTAATCGGACTATCTCCCAAAAGTACAATATGCTCAATCGGTCCACTGGATCTCTCACTCGAATAGGGAGGAAGTGCGGAGACTTTGTCAACCTATCAACCACAACCCAAACAGCATCATGTCCCTTCGGCGAGCGTGGAAGTCCTAATACAAAATCCATTGTGATATTCTCCCACTTTCACTCAGATATAGGCAACGGCTGCAACAATCCTGCTGGTCTCTGGTGTTCCACCTTTACTTGCTGACAAGTAAGGCATCGAGAAACAAATCGGATCACATCCCTCTTCATTCCCGTCCACCAGAACTAACGACGCAAGTCATGATACATCTTCGTGATCCCCGGATGCACTGTAAGACGTGAGTGATGAAACTCATGTAGCACCTCAGCACGACACGACTCTGGCACAAACAGTCGCCCTGACAACCTCAAACTCTGATCTGAAGCCACCGTCCATCCTGCTGTGTTCTTCCCACTAGCAGTGCAGTCCCGTATCATCTGAGCCTCCTGATCGGTCCGCTGAGCCTCTAACATGCGTGCAACCAATGCAGGCTGTGAAGCAACTGAATATAAGGTCGCACCTACCCCTGTCTCTTCGAGACACAGATCAAACTCTCCAATATCTCCCAACATATCTCATTCTCGTATAGCCACAGACGCTAACAAACTATAAGATCTTCTGCTATGCGCATCAGCTACGACATTTGCCTTACCCGAATGGTACTGCAAATCAAAGTTGTAGTCCTCCAATAACTCCATCCATCATCGTTGGTGACAATTTAAGTCCTTTTGTGAAAACAAGTATTTTAAGCTCTTGTGATCAGAGAAGACCTCAAAACGCTCACTATAAAGATAGTGATGCCATGTCTTCAAGGCGATGACCACGGCTGCCAATTTGAGATCATGTGTCGGGTAGTTCCTCTCGTGTGTCTTCAACTGCCGGGATCCATAAGCTATAACCTTGCCTTCCTGCATCAGAACGCAACCCAAACCCTCATATGACTCATCGCAGTACACTGTGTAACCCAAACCTCGCTAAGGAATAATCAGCATTGGTGCACTGGTCAATCTCCTCTTCAACTCTTGGAAAGCTGACTCATAGGATTCGGTCCACACAAACATAACTCCTTTCCGTGTCAAACGCGTCATCGGTGCTCCAAGCCTAGAGAAGTCCTGCACAAATCGCCGATAATAACCCGCTACACCCATAAAACTACGGATCTCAAAAACGTTCTTCGGTTGCTGCCAATTCGTTACTGCATTAATCTTCGTCGAGTCCACTGATACCCCATCCTTCAACACCACGTGTCCAAGGAATCTCACCTCTGACATCCAAAAATCGCACTTCTCAAACTTTGCATACAAGCGATATTCTCTCAGAAGCTACAAAATAACATGCAGATGCTCCTCGTGCATCTCCCTCATGGGTGAATAGATCAAAATGTCATCCACGAATGCCACCACAAAACTATCCAGATAAGGATGGAAGATACGGTTCATCAAATCCATAAAAGTCACTGGGGCATTCGTCAAACCGAACGGCATGACCAGAAACTCATAGTGACCATAACTAGTCCGAAAGGCAATCTTTGCTATGTCCTTGTCCCTAATCCTGAGCTGGTGATACCCTGACCTCAAGTAAATCTTTGAAAAGCAGTGCGATCCCCTCAGCTGATCAAACAGGTCATCAATCCTAGGCATAGGATACTTATTCTTCACTGTTACCTGGATCAGCTTCCTATAATCTATGCACAATCTCAAGGATCCATCCTTCTTCTTAGCAAAAAGAGCTGGAGCTCCCCACGGCGACGTACTCAACCGCACAAACCCCTTGTCTAGCAACTCCTGCAGCTGCACCTTGAGTTCTCGCAACTCAGCAGGTGCAAAGCGATATGATGGCATAGAGATGGGAGTAGTTCCTAGAACAAGATTAATAGAGAACTCTACATCTCGACTCGACGGTAACTCAAACAAATCATCAGGAAAGACATTTGGGTACTCACAGACCACAGGGGATAACTCCCCTCGAACCTCACCCAGATCATCTAACCTGAGAGCAGAAAAGAGGAAACCCAAGTTCCCTCCAACCCGAGCCACATCGGGCATAGACACCAAGCCCTCATCCCGATCACCTACAAAGTAGAAGCAGTCACCCTCTGGCGTACAGATCGACATTCTCCATCGCTCACAATCTATAAAGGCACGGTAAGTAGTCAGCCAGTTCATCCCTAGGATGACATCAAACGTGGTCATGTCTAGAATGATAAAATCAAACTCTAAACAATGATCGGAGACTTCTAACTCACAAGACCTGTAAACTGTACTCAACACCACATTCTTTCTAACAGGGGTCTCTACACTCAATGCACTACCCAATGGGTCTACCTTCAACCCCAATGCAGATGCAAAAGCAGAAGAGATAAAAGAATGTGATGCTCCCGTGTCGATGAGAACACTGGCCCATGATCTAAAGACTAGAAGAGTCCCTTTGATCATAGCTGGAGTAGCTGCAGCATCAGGTCCAACTGGTGCCTTGGAAGCACCAAAAATAGCAAGAACATAAGCCCAGGCCTGAGGCAGTCTGGTCTGCCCACCATAACCCTGAATCAATGGCTGCCTCACTGACTGAGCTGAAGCACCTCCTTCCGTAAGCCTAGAAGTCTGAGCCCTAGGCTGTTGCGGAGCCTGTCGCCTCTGTACAGATGAAGCAGCTGGCGCTCCTGTCGCACCCTGGATATTCCTCTCTCTGGGACAATGTCTGTGAAAGTGCCCGGACTGACCACACCCAAAATAGTTAGGTGGGTCTCTCGCCTGTGACTGGACGGGCGCTAAACTCTGAGCCTAGCCCTTCTACGTGCACTCAACTGAACGATGTCCCGGCTGTCCGTTTTTATAACAGATCAACCCTCTCTGCTCTGGCCTTCCTGTCGAGGCCACTGAAAGTGTAGGTACAGACGACTACAGCTGATACGATCCGACAACATGAGAACTAGGTCCAGACGACCTCTGGCGCTTTTTCCCGTGCCTCTGGAATTGTGCATCTCCACTGCCCTGTTGGTTCTCTCTCTCTCTAATCCTGCAGCTGTCTGCTAACGTGTTCTCTACTCGAATAGCAGCTTCCACTAGCTTTATATACACCTCCACATCCAGAGCTGCAACCCTATCCTTGATAGCAGGTCGAAGTCCTCTCTCAAACCTTCGAGTGTGCAACTCCTATGTCGATACCATATCTGGTGCAAATCGCGATAGATTTGCGAACCTAGCCTCATATTGGACCACAGACAAATTTCCCTGAACAAGGGAGAGGAACTCCTCTCGGTAAGTATCCCTCGAAGATCTCAGGAAATACTTCTCCAAGAAGACTCTCGTGAAAGCAGCCCACGTCTCATCCACAGTGGTCTTGGCGAAGTTCCACCACTCTCTAGCATCTTCCTATAGTTGGAACGCCACCAACTTTACATGCAGAGGATCCTCCTCGATATCAGAGTATCGAAGATCGACGTAGTCACTTCCAACCACTCAGTAGCCACCTTGGGGTCCGGCTCCCCAGCAAAGGTTGGAGGATCCAACCGCCGAAACTCCCTCATAGCCACAGAAGCCCTTGGTTCAGGAACTCGTACACTAGCCCTGGTAGCTTCAGCCATCGCTCGCATAGTTGCAAGCATCTCCTGGACAACGTTAGCACCATCCACTTGATCCTGTGGGGCATGAACGTCTCCTTCCTCTGGAACCTGGATATAAGCACGACCTCGGCCCCGGCCTCGGCCACGACCCCGTCCTCATCCTCCCCACATGGACATAATTCTATATAAAGCAAGATAACAGGATAAACTTTCCTAGCATATGTTACTACGTAACGTAAACACATAAGCATGCTATCACGTAGCCACTTAAGATTAAACACGTCTCACATACCGAGGAGAACTAACAAGATAGAATCGTCCATTTGGATAACCTAGTCAGATTCCTTGCTAGAAAATACGTCGACCAAACGCGTTTCTAACTTGGCTCTCAAATCTGTTATTCCAAACGCCTTAAGGCAGGACTCATCAATCATGAGATTCAACCTTCATGCCCACAGATACACAACCATCATGCTCAGAAAGCTAACAACATATTATAAAATAATGTTTAAACACATGCAAGCAAGCATACACAATCAACCTCACCAGGTGATAAACCCTTTTCCCATGGCTCTTAGGTATTCGAACCCAGAGCTCTAATACCAAGTTGTTACGCCCCAAAACCCAGGGTCACGTGAAAATCCACCAAACGCCAGTTTTATGAAAATAAGTTTTCATACATTTAAATTCACTTGTTGAAATCACATGATAACCCAATATGCATCTCTCATAATCAGTAAATATACAATTCTAACATGCATACAGTATATCGCCTTATGCGTACAAAACTTGCCTTCAAGAACAGGTATACCTAAAAGGAAAATTACTATAGTCTTCCATCATCCCTCAGCACGAGCATCACTAGATGTACACAAGATCATCATCCACATCATCACCTGAAAAAGATTTTGTATAGAAAATTCCACCCGTGAGCCGAAGCCCAATAGAAACAGATGATAAAACTGTAAAGCAGGAAACATGCAATCATATAGAGTGTGAGCGAACTCAACCACAAAACCCAACAGGTTTTTCATCCAAAATCCACAAGTTTTCCCACCAGACTACACCAGTCTCCCAAAACGGTTTTATTAACATAAAATCCCATTTTCATCCTTAAAATCATGTGTTGCAAATAATGCAAATAACTAACCACAGTTAAGAAAAAACAGTAACCAAAAGATTGCTCCCTCACGGAATGTACCATCGTGGAAAAAGAAGAAGAATATGATCCTATGTACTGACTCTACAAGGGGACAGAGGTAACAACTATAGACTTGTGTCCATTACCCTAGACCCCAGCTATTTAAGACTCGCTAGGTAATGACAAGTTCTATACGAAGCACCATGACGTAAATGCTGACTTTACGTGTGACAACCCGAGGGATAAAAGCACCCAACCAACCTTCTTTACGGGAATTACCCCGAAGGATAACAAAGGTACCTACTCTGCACACGTTTTTTGACTTTCATCGAGGACAACTTGTGCTAAATACCTGTCATCCCGATACATCTAGAAAATCTTCTAAAAATCGAACAGTAGCTCAACTACAAAAATATTTCACAAATATACATTATACATGTATATACAGATCCATCCATCAACATGGAGATCAACAAAACATTTTCAAAATATTTTTTTTATTTTTCAACAAAACGTTTCAAAACCTGAGATTCAACCCCAAAGGCGAGCACTAAACCTCCAAAACATAAAATGTTGAGATTTTAATCAAAATCATAATTTTTCAACAAAAATCACCGTTTTCGAAACAACCTTTGAAAGCCATACGTCCACATGTCATAAGCTGTACTAAACTAAGAAAAGCGAAAAACATGCTTTTTACCTAAAAATTAAGGTTTAAACACAAATATGACATTTGATGCATTTTCTACTTGGTGAAAACACATACAATTACATAAAATACCCTTATACAGCAGTAGGGTCTAGAATCCTATCTCGATGAGTCGAAACTCAAGGCCTTAAAATTCGAACCACGTCGGAACAGGAATCTGATCAGTCGAACACGAAGCTAGTAGCGTGAATAGCAAGGATCCACAAGCTGATCGTCGAAAACTAGGTTCGGTCGGGTCAAATATGTAGAGAGAAGGCAGAGAGAGAGAAAGAAACAAGCTTTTTCCAACCATTCCAGCCTATTGAAATACTTATAGGCTCCACAAAAAGGCAGTTTAGTCGACTGAAGCTCCCCAAAATATGCACCACCGCCCAGTTCAGTCGACCGAACCCTTTGGTTCAGTCGACCGAACCCCTATGTCACGGCCTACTATTTTGGTCTCGATTTTTTAGTTCTAAGGCCAACCAAACAAGCCTAAATAAGGTCCGAGAAAGCGTAAAACACATCTACATGCTGTTCTACAACTCCAAAGCATAAACTATGCATTGATAATATATAACATGAAGGAAACACGTCATCATTTATATATATCAAAAATAAAGTGGTACAAGGTCTCACACTACCGTCGCCGCTAGCTTCAGCTACCCATTTGGGCTTTTTTCTGTGGTGCTTTTGGCTCTTGTTTTTTTCTAAAAAATAGTACTAATATCCAGCAACATGTTTTTCTGAAGAACACCTCAAAAATAGTCTCGAAAAATCTCAAAAAATAGCCCTGATCAACTGCCTATAGAGTCGCCCATGGGCACCTCCGTGCCTGCTTTTTCTGCCATTGTTTCAAGCTTTTTTTAACGTTGTTTTTAACTATTTTTAAGGCCTATTTTACTGCTATTTTATACCTAAAAAATTTCTCGAAACCTGTTCAAAAAATACAACAAAAAACCATTAAAAATAGCCTCGGGGCCACCGCTAGTGCCGCCATCAATGGCTGTTTTTTCTTGTCTATTTTTGCTATTTTTAAACACTTCTTATTGCTTTTTTCAATGTATAAAATTTATAGAAAAGTTATCGAAAAAAATTGCTTCAAAATAGTGTAAAAACCATCGCAATCTGTGGCTCGAAACACCCGAAACCACCACCGGTGCCGCCGGTTATGCTGCCGCTTGTTCTTCGTGTTCTTGGATATTCAAGCATATTCTTAAATATTCTAAATAATATTTTAAAATAAAAAAATTTTTACATCGAAAACTTATATCCCGTACGCTCACATTCAATCTAAAGTACTTAAACTATTACGATCATCTCTCGTGATTAAAAAATAATTATAATCATCCAAACCATTCAATCAAACATAAATAAAATGATGATCATAAAATCGAAATTAGGATGCTTACAAAACAAAGTTAGCACAGTTCTAAATCTACTCGGCCCCTCAATAAATCGTAAAAAAAAATTAAACGGCTCTGATACCAATTGCTGGATGTAAAACTGCCAAGATCATTATTTTTGTAAACGATTTTCAATTAAAAAAATGGACAGGCAATCGCTGAAACAAGCTCCAGATAAAATTTTTGATGTCGAACGATTTAAAAAAAATCGTGGCACCACAGTTAATATGAAAGAATTCCTTTTTGGTCGATTCTCCAACTACAAATTTGATTCCCGAGTTGAAGCTCCTGTCAGACATTCTACCGTATTTTCTTATGTGATTCCCGAACGTAGTGTAGGCTACGATCCTTTGAGAACTTGTACCGGCAGAACTTGGTCAACCTTAGTCTTGAAAACAAGTTATGAATTAGTTTAGTCTATCCACATATTTATAAAGCTACAATAGAGACCCGTGGAGTAATTATAACAAAAACTTCTAGTGTAACCTGTGGCACTGAGATTTGGGGTCTTTGTGAGTTCAAAAATAAGGGATTTCAAGAAAAGTTTGAAAAATATTTTAACACCTCGAACGCCAAAATTTGAAAATTTCTTTTGTTAAAAATAGAGTCGCCACTTGATTTTTGAAAAAAATTAAGAAAAATAAAAATGACTCGTGATCTTTAAAATGTTTAACCAGAGAAAAAGAATTCAGGGACTTAGGTACGAATCGAGAAGGTGTTAGGCACCATGTTCGTTCAACCGTAAGGTTGACCTCTACTAAGCATCATTGGTTCTTAATAAGATTTCTCAAATGCATGCAAATATAGAAAATAGAGATAAAGAGAGAACATGCAAAAAAAAAAAAAAATACACAGCGTATGCATATAGAACATCAAAACAAGGCAAATAAAGAAATAAAATCATAAGTCCTATGGAATGCAATTTATAACTACAGAATACATGGAGCAAACTCATATACAATAATAATTTAAATAAAAAAAAGCATGAATTAAAATCAAGAATAGAAATAAGTTGCTAAGAATATAACCTCAAACTAAATTAACATACTAGACATGCATATTATCAAATTATCTAAAAGCATAACTAAAATAAAAAGTATGTGAAAATCTTATATAAAAAATAAAGTTTACCAAATCAAGATAATGAAACTAATAACAAGTGTTTTATGTATTAACATGATAAGAAAATATTTAAAAATTTTAATTTGAAAGAAAAATAAATAAAAAAGTCTTACAAAAGAAAAATTAAGCCAAAATAAGAAGGTTAGAAAACATTTATTTAAACTACTAAAAAAAGAAAAACCTAACTATGTATATTTTATATTTTAAATATAACAAAAGAGAAGAAAAGAAAAAGAAATGAAATGAACAAGAGGGTTTAAACTATTATTAAAAAAGAAAATTACACTAACATTTAAAAGATAAAAACTAGCATAAAAGACTTTTTGTAATTTTTGAGGTTAACAAAATAAAAGAAAAAATAAATAAAATAAATACTATGAAAGAAAAATTAAGCTAACATTAAAAGAAAAATAAAAGAAAAAAAATGGAACATTAAAAGGAAAATAGAACTAACATTAAAAGAAAAAGAAAAGAAAAGAAAAAAATTAGAACATTACAAGGAAAATAAAACTAACATTAAAAGAAAAATAAAAAATAAAAAATGGGTGTAATATTGACAATTACAACCATATGTATATAAATGCATGTAATATAACAATAACGACACCGTTAGTCGTATTGCTAAATTATGTTAGTAATACTTGATGAATTAACAAATTTAATGAAAGTAAGCAAATAAACTAAATAAATTAAGACTTATAGTTATTTTTTAAAATATCAGGTCCGCGACAGTCTGCTC
Organism: Heliamphora ciliata; assembly: GCA_032360265.1. Taxonomy (NCBI): domain Eukaryota; kingdom Viridiplantae; phylum Streptophyta; class Magnoliopsida; order Ericales; family Sarraceniaceae; genus Heliamphora; species Heliamphora ciliata. The sequence goes on along the minus strand of JAUMHN010353624.1, from coordinate 15,667 downwards.
GAGCGGACCCCCACTGCTTGAGCGATCCCATATCAGAAAACTCTCTGCCATCTCCCCGCTCAAGCGGTAAGGGCCTCCCTCGAGCGGTAAACCTGGATTGAGACCCCAAAATCATTGAAGCTGCAACTGAACCATACACTTTCAAAACATCATCCAACCACTTTCTCCTACATATTTCCACCCTTAACCATCATTAACAAACACATACAAACTCAGAAACTAGTTCTCACACATCATTCTTACTCCCAAACATCTCCATTGGACATAACATATTTATTTCCATTAAGTTTTTAAAAATAACAAGGATTCAGGTCACTACACGATCTATCGATTAAAGCATATTCATTAATCAAAATGGCTCTGATACCAATTGTTGGAGGCAAACTACCAAAAATATTAAATTGAATATGATTTTTTCAGTAAAACAAAATACTAGATGGGTAATCGCTAAAACATGCTCGGGTTTAAAATTTTTTGATGTCGAACTATCAAAATAAAACCCCTACTCCCAAAGTTAGATTCAAGATTATACCTTTCAAAATCTGGTAAAATGATTTTGGTTACAGCAACAACCACGAATGTGAATCTTTCGAGTTGAAGCCCTGATCAAGCCTTCTACTATATTTCAAGATGCGAGTCACGAACGTAGAGTGGGTTACGTTCTATCGTGATCTTAAACCTGCTAATCTAGCTATCTAGGATTTACGTGAAAAATCCTAATTCAATAATAAATATCATATGGAACGTGGGCTAAGGTTAACATAACCGCATATATATAGAGCTACAGCAGGGACCTGTGGAGTAAATATGACTTGAGTTTCTAATGTAATTATAAAAACCAACCTATCCCTGAGATAATTTTATAAAAATATAAATTACAATTCATACCACTAACGAATAGTAATTGTACTCCCAGCCACATTCTCAGAATCGATTATTCGACCTCCTGTTATTAAATGCTTAACTCACCTCCCCACGTTAAGATTTTCGATATCCGCCAATTAAATTTAATTATTAATAATTTAATTTAATCGACTTCTTTAAAAAATACTTAAGCTCTCCAGCTTAACTTATTTGACGGCCAGATAATTAAATCCACTTGCAGGGTTTGGCAAGGTCAAACTTATAAGCTTTCTTAAGGGAATATCATCAATCCCGATTTTTTGGTACATGGATTCCGTCAATAATTAATATTTTTCATATAAATAATACTATCCAACTCACTGGGAATATAGACCAATATAAGATTGTACCCTCTAATGAATCAAAACAATGAATGTTAAATATATGCAAATTAATAATTATTTCAGAATTAAGAGAATAAGTACTATTCATAATAACAATCGGGTGTGAATTAATTTATATAGTTAGTATAAAATTAATTACTCTAAATGTCCCGTTCAATACACACAAAGTGTACTAGCATAGAGAGTCGAAACAATAGACGATACTATTATCTGTTCTCCGTAACCAAGACATGCATACTAAAACTCTGTACTACAGTCGTACCGATGGTATGTCCATTTTCATGTAAGCAGTGAACATAAAATTTATATTCTGCAAGAATCTAAAATTTAATTTTCTGTGTGTAAGTCGTACTCTACACATCAGATTAAATACTATACGGAATATTAGACATCCATGTATAACAAAGAAATGATATACATGCATTACTCATATAGATTCTCATAAAATAAAAAATTAATTTTATTAAAATAAAATTAAATACTAAAAATATGATTTTCAGTATACCAACCCTAACAATCTCCCACTTATTCTCAAAATCATACTGTCATACATCTGACTCCTATACCCTCTACATGACTATCAAAAGTCTTAACCGGTAAACTCTTTATAAATGATCTACAAGGCTGTCTCTTGATGTAAGCTCTATGTCTGACTAAAAAATTGAGTTTGTGTACTCCAAAAGTACTAGACTATCTGCCTAGTAAACTAATATATAATCCTTAGTCCTTTTCAGGTACTTGATTATATTTATTACCGTAGTCCAATGCTTCTGTCTTGGATTAGACTGATATCTACTAATTATGCCAACGACAAAGCAAATGTCGGGTCTAGTGCAGAGCATAGCATACATGAGACTTTCTACTACCGAAGCATAAAGAACCGCCTTCATCTTCTCTATCTCATCGGGTGTTTTAGGACACTGATCCTTGGATAGAATGATTCCATGCCTGAAAGGGAGACACACTTTCTTGGAATCCTGCATGCTAAAACGAGCAAGAATATCATTGATATACTTTTCTTGTGATAAGCCTAATATCTTTTGTTTTCGATCTCGCACAAGCTTGATCCCAGGGATATGACTGGCGTTTTGTAAGTCCTTCATATCGAACTGCCAAGATAATCATACTTTAACCGTAGATAATGCCCCCGTATTATTTTCGATGAGCAAGATATCATCTACATAAAGTATTAGGAAGATCACCACACTTCCGTCATGCTTCTTGTACACATAGGACTCATCTAGACTTTGATCAAAACTATAAGACTTAATGGCTTGATCAAACCGAGTATTCCAAGACCTCGATGCCTGCTTAAGTTCATAAACGGATCTCTTAAGCTTACACAACATGTGTTCTTAGTCCTTTGCAATGAATCAGTATAGTTGTATCATATAGATACACTCATCAAAACTTTCATTAAGGAAAGTTGTCTTGACATCCATTTGTCAGATTTCGTAATCGAAATGAGCGACAATGGATAAGAGAATCCGGATAGACTTAAGAATGGCTACTAGTAAAAAAGTTTTCTCATAATCGGTCTCATTTTGTTGAGTGAACCCTTTAACAATAAGCCTAATTTGAAGGTTTCAACCTTTTCGTCTGCTCCTCTCTTCCTCTTATAGATCCACTTGCATCCAATGGGTTTTATCCTTTCGGGTGGTTTTACAAGTTTTTAGACCTAATTAGAATAAATAGATTCTATCTCTGAATTTATAGCCTTTTTCTAAAGATCTGCATCTTTGTCTTGAAGTACTTCATTGTAGTTATAGAGTTTGGCATCTAGTTTTGCCGGGATCTTGTTAAAAAACTCTCCAAAGAATATATACCGATTAGGTTGATGAACAACCCTCCTACTACGACGAGGCATTACTTGTGTCTGTGTACTAGTAGTAACACGCTGTGCAGAATCTGAACCATATGCATCAGTACCCTGTTCTTGATTTACACTTGTCTCGATAATTCTCCCATTATGACGAGGTAATGGAATATTAATGACATGTTCTTCCGTTCTACTGGTATTTTCTCTCAGTTCGTCCAGAATAATTTTGCTATTGGGCTTATGATCGATAATATAATCTACTTATAAGAATTGGGTATTGGTGCCAACAATAACTTTCTAATCCTTAGAATTATAAAATAGACCACCTTTCGTTTCCTTAGGATACCTACAAAGAAACAGACTTCTGTACTTGGTTCCAAATTGACCGCGTTCCCTTTCAGCACATGTGCTGGACACCTCTAAATCTGAATGTGTTTCAGACTAGATTTATGCCTGGTCCACAATTTTGTGAAAGTAGAAGGTACTGACTTAGAAGATACCAAGTTTAGAATGTAAATTACTGTCTCTAAAGCGAGTTCCCAAAATGAATTAGGTAAACTTGAATAATTTATCATCAACCTTACCATTTTTATAAGAGTCCTATTTCTTCTTTCTGTTATACAATTCTGCTGCAGAGTGCCAAGTGCAGTCAACTGGAATGTAATTTCCTATGATGAAAAGTAGTCCTTAAACTCTCTAAAGAGATATTTTTCACCACGATCGAATTGTAGTGATTTAATATTTTTACCCAGACGCTTCTCCGCCAACGCCTTGAATTTTTTGAATTTTTTAAAGCATTTAGACTTACGGTGCATCAGATACATGTATCCATACCTTGAGTAGTCATCAACGAAACTGGCAAAATACTCAAAACCACCTCTAGCCCGGATTGTCAAAGAACCACACACATCAAAATGAACCAACTCCAACAGTTCTTTAGCTCTATAGCCTTTGACTAAAAATGGCCTATTTGTCATTTCACCCTCTAAGCAAGATTTACAGACTGAAAATGCCTTCACTTTCAATGAACTCGAAAGTTCATTTGCTACCAGTCTGTTTATTCATTTTCGATTAATATGACCTAAGCGTAAGTACCAAAAAAACATATGGTTCATTAAAAAAGGAAATTTTTCCTTATATAGTAAATTAGATATGTTATTCATTTTAATTAGTTACAATGTAGGAGAGATTGGAGTAATAACATAAATATCATCAACCAATGTACCAGAATAGATAACCCGTTTATTATCCTTAATAACCACATAGTTATTAAAATAAATTAATATTTGTCTTTAACTAATCTAGAAACGGAAACTAAGTTTTTTCTAATAGAAGGTATATAAAGACAATCTCTCAATATTAAAATCCGATCTCTACCAAAACTGATAGTGATATCTCCTACTGCAACTGCTGTTATCTTTGTATTATTACCTATATGCAGGTATGTTTTTCCATCACTAAGTTGTCGAATTTTTTAGAACCCCTGCAATGAATTGCAAACATGATTAGTAGCTTCCGTATCTACACCCAGGTACCAGTCGATAACACTGCTAAACATGTTTTCACAACCAGCAAACAAAAATTACCCTATTTGTTCTGATTTCTAAGAAATACTGGATATAGATTTTTCCAGTGCCGTGTCTAGTTGTAGTAAAAACATCTGTTTTTTGATTTTTTCATACCAGTTTGTGGCCCACTAACTACCCTGAAAATCATGTATCCCTGTTTCTGAACCTTTTTCATCTTCATGCCTTTTGACTCCAAGGAAGAACCTTTTTTAGAAATAAACACATTTCCAGATACTGAAAGAATACTATTGGTAGTTAAAATATATCCAAATTATATTTTCAGTCAACAAAATTTGGTCCCATTAGTTTATTTTCTTTGAGTATTGAAGCGAGTGGAATGAGAATCACATAATTGAAAAATACCGTTAATTATGATGAACAAAACTTTGAATTCATTTTAATTTGGTTCCCTCTATAATATTTTAAAATTAATTCGCCAACAGTCTGGTAATCTGAGAATAGTATGTCTCAATGGGAGGATGTTTACTATCTTTCATAAGACTAGACAGGCCAATTCTTTTTAATTTTACTGTCTAGGTAACTAACCATGCCAAGTAAAATTAAATAGCTAGCATAGCTTCGGTCTAGTATATAATAGCAGTGACTCAGATGGAGAGGATATTATTATATACAGTTAAGTGTTAACCATCACCTAATTCTAAGTCAATCGCTTCGCAATGGATTCTTCAGATAGAGAAATGAACCACACTAACAATTATCTAGAATTATCCCTAAAAGAGGTTTGTACTGACAATACCGTAATTAATCTATTCGAAAGAGAGGAAGGCCTTACTGCTAACCCGTAGGATTTAACTGTATCGCCTACAAATTGGTGATGGAGACCGCGAAATTTATCTATGAATAAATTTTCTCTCCCACTTAGATTTTTAAAATATTTTTTAGGGTTATAAAAATTCATTTAATTAAAACAAATTTATTAATTTCGAAAAACACACGATTTGAAAGAATCAAATATCTTTCCGCATACACGATTCCAAAGATTCTAGTTTATTAAACCATCTTTTCGTGTTTAAATGCGTAACAAATAAAATTTAATAAATACACAGATTTTTCTTTAGCTTTTCAGCTAAGGTAGTGATTAAAAATATTTATTTATTTTATTTTTCGTTCCGTAATTTTTGAAAAATAATAATTTATTTTGATTAAATATTTTTCCATTTAATTAATTCAAAATTCAGAACTAATTTTCACGTTTTTTTCGAGATATCTGATTTTATAAAAAATCATCTCAAACATGATATTTTATAAAAAAAATAAAATATCTAAAATCTTTTCATTTAATTAAAATTAATTAAATAAAAAAAATTTAATGTAATTTTCCATTACAAAATATTTTAATTAAAACCAAAATTTTAAATTAATTAAATTAGCAGGATAAATAAAACAGATATGCAATCTTCCACGCAATTCCTATATATATAAACACGATGCATATATCCTGATTTTATGATCCAAGTGAAATGCTGAAGTGTTTCAGTCTTTCAAAGAGGATATGCTGTAATAATTCTTATTTATTTCTGAGTCCTATGTCCTGATTATATTAGGCTTTTCTGATATTATCTGATGTATTAATATATATCAAATAAGTCCCATATCTATAAAAAAAATCAACACAAAGCAGCCCCGGGAGAGAGAAAACAGTTTGCCACCACCAGCTACCACCAGCCACCACCAGCGCCACCTTGTTGCCGCCTCATCTAAGCTCCGTTTTTGACAAGTTTTATATCATTGGAAAGCTCTCAAAATATGAGCTTTTTCTATCAAAAAATCTGTTGAAAAATGGCCTGAAAAAAGGCCAAAAAATTGTCTGAACCACAAAAAACGCTGCTGCCACAACAGCATTGTGCTGCTAAATTCCTGATGTTTTTCCGACCTCTTCCCGAATTTCGTTTTCGATGTACTTTATACCAAAAGAAATATCTTGAAAAGTATTATTTTTCTATGAAAAAAACTACTCAAAAATAGCCCGAACAACTGCCGAAAAAATTATTGCCGTCGCACCCTCGCGCCGCCACCTGGAACTGCTAACATCCTAGGGCCGTTCTAGCCTCATTTGAGCTTCGTTTTTGATGTTCTTTATATAGTTGGATATCTATGAAAAAGCAAAATCTTTCTGTCAAAAAATTGCTTGGAAGCTGATGCTGCCATCCACCAGCGCCACTGCCTTTAACCGCCGCTCGTTTGGGCTTTTTCTGGTGCTTCTTTGATGCTGATTTTTTATGCAAAAATAGCTTGAATATCCAGCCACATGATGCTTTGAAGAACTTCTCGAAAATAGTGCAAAAATAGCCTTCAAACAGCCCCTGAACCTTGCCGCCGGGTGCCACCGCTACTGACCTATTTGCCGCCTATTTGGGTTGTGATTTTATTCCATTTTTTTTTGTTTTTGACAGTATTTTGAGGTATGCTTTACAGCTATTTTATGTTTTAAAATTTTTTCAAAAAATAGTTTCAAAAATAGCCCAAAAAATCATCAAAACCGCCTCCTAACGGTTGTCGGCAAAGCCGCCAAAATCGGGCTATTTTGGTATTTTTTTCTCGCTGTTTTTGATTTTTAAATTTTTTTTTATACATAAATATCACAGAAAAATCATCAACCATAGCCGTTTAAAATCATTAAAAACTTACTGCGATCCGTGGCCCGTAAAATCTCGAACCACTGCCGGTGCCGCCTCCATTCTTCGTGTTCTTGGATATATTCAACCCGTTCTTAAATAGTCTAAACAGATATTTAAAAATATAAAACTAGCTATTACATCAATTCTACATCCCGAAAGCTATCATTCAATCTATCACGGTCAACTCCCGTAATTAAAAAATAATCATCATTCACACCATTCAATCAAACATGAAAAATAAATGACGATCATAAAATCGGGATTAGAACGTCTGTAAAATAAAGTTAACAAATGTTCTAAAATTACCCGGCCCTAATAATCGAAAACAAAAAACAAAACGACTCTAATACCAATTATTGGAGGCAAGACTGCCAAGATCTTTATTTTTGCTAACGATTAACGAAAAAAATTAACTAGAGAGAAAAACGCCAAAACGGAACCCAGATAAAACTTTTGATGACGAGCGATCAAAATAAAACCATTGCATCCGAAGTTAATTTAGAAAAATTCATTTTTATCTGTTGAATCTTTAACTACGATTTCAATCCGAGTTGAAACTCTTGTCAAATATTCTACTATATTTTCTTATGCAATTCCCAAATATAGTGTGGGTTATAATCCTTCGAAAACTCGTACCGATAAAACCAGGACCGCTTTAGTCTTAGAAGACTAGTTATAAAACTGGTTCAGCCTACCCGCATATTTATAGGGCTACAGCAGGGACCTAGGAAGTAATTATGTATAAGACTTTCAATGGAACACAAACACATTTCAGCAGTTTCCACAATTAAGTAAATCTCATAGCAGCATCTGTAATTATGAAAAACTAGTAGTTGTTTCTGTAATTTCTATAAAACACTAAATTACAGTTCACACCACTAAAGAACTATAATTGCACTCAGACCCATAATCTCAAGACCATCTAGTATTGAGCTATTATTATTAAATACTTACCATTTCTCCCCACGTTGAGATTTTTGATACCAGTTAATTAAATTTAATTATTAATAATTTAATTTGATCGGCATCTTGATATTTCTTATGCCATTTCGCTTAATTTATTTGACTGCCGAATAATCAAATCCACTTGTAGGGTTTGACCCGGTCAAAACTTATAAGCTTTCTTAAGGGGGTATCGTCAATGCCGATCTTTTGGGACTTGAATTTCATCAATAATTAATATTTACCATATAAATAATACCGCTATCTAACTTACCGAGAATATAGACCCATATAAGATCACACCCTCTAATGAATCAAAATAACGAATATTAAATATATGTAAATCCATAATTATTTCGGGATTAAGAGCATAAGCACTATTCATAATAACCTTGGGGTATGAATTAATTTATATAGTCAGTATAAAATTAATTACCCTAAATGTCCCGTTTAATACACACAAAGTGTACTAGTACAGAGAGTCAGAACAATAGACGACGCTATTATCTATTTTCCGTAACCAATACAGGCCTACTAAAACTCTGTGCTACAGTCGTACCGATGGTATGTCAATTTTCATCTAAATTATGAACATAAAACTTATATTATGCAAGAACCTAAAATCTGATCTTCTGTGTGTAAGTCGTACTCTACACACCATATTAAATACTATACATAATATTAGACATCCATGCATAACAAAAAAAATGATGTATATACATTGCTTCTACAGATTCTCATAAAATAGAAAATTAATTTTATTAAAATAAAATTAAATACTAAAAACATGATTTTCAATATACCAACTCTAACATCAAGGGCATGAGAGATTTGCCTGGCTCACTAGGGCTTAGGGTGCCTAGTCTTCCAGGGGTTGAGAGATTTGTCTAGCTCACCAGGGCTTAGGGTACCTAAGGGTTGTCTTACGAACCTAGAATCTAAACAACACTTTGCATGTGACTAGGATTTGAAAGAAGTTTGCCTAGCGCACCAGGGCTTGGATCAGCGAACCATTGCTGAGGGCTGCTACACAGCTTTTAAGATCCATGGGCTCATGTTTTCTACTTTGGTCTTGAAGAGTTATGCCCCACTGTAGAGGAGTTCACCATCATTCTTAATCTCGTCCCCCTGGAGTTGATGCCAATTCCTTCCATTTTTATCATACATCTTTGTGGTCTGACTTGCTAAGAGGTTTATTTCTTCATCCATGGAGATTCATTGGACACAGATTCTGTCCTACCGGTTCCCTTGGTGACTTTAACTTTTAGTTGTCGTGCCGTTATATTCTGTGCATCTGTCTTCTTGCCTGGTACCTTCTGGTTTCTTGTGACGGTCGAGTTAGCACTATTCTGGTGGACATTGTTGAGCAAATAAGGACAGGGAAGGACTTCGTGCCCCTAATTTTGGCTGAGACCCTAATTGATCTAGTGCTATCCACCCTGGTGTAATTACGTCTTTTGCCAGTAGTTCTCTGCTCTTCTCTCCTTTTGTTGATTTCTCTCAATTTTTACCGCTCTTCTTTCCTTTTACTGATTTCTCTAAGATTTTACCGCTCTTCTCTTTTTTTTCACTATCTCTCTTTATTTTTCTGCATATCTCTCCTTTTGCTGATTTCTCTCGATTCTTACATCTTTTTCTCTTTTCTCAGATCTACCTAATAAAGAAAATAAATCTTCTACAGAAATAGGGTTCAAAAGGGTATAATGCTGTTGCCTTTGTTTATCGTCCTTTTTAACCGATATACACTATTGAGGTAGCTTGGAGACAATATCTTTCTTTACTGACGGGAAGAGACATCACTTGACAGTGCTCCTAATGGCAGATTCCTTTTATGACTTTGACTATTCTAGACCATCCAGATGTCTTGCTAATTGTTCTACAGCTGTCCATCTTCTATTATCCACATAAGATCATGAGGCAGTTCATATTTCACAGCGTATGGGGTTGTATTAATTCATCTTTTCTTTAGACCCCATTTCTGACGTGGTATTTGGAGGCTTGACCATCTTGTTCACTGATGGAGATGTAGGAGCTGCCCCATGCTGAGCTCCCCAAGGAGTACAAGGCGTGGTTGGTTTAGGATAAAGAGAGCAGAAATAAAAAAGAAGTAGAAGAACAAGAAGCAAAGAGAATGAAGATCTGAGAGGTTTGTTTTTCTTTTAAAATTTTGTATCTTTCTTCTTTATTTAGAGTTTGGATTTGCATGCCCACCTTTTATTTCCAAAATCTTGTGATTGCAGGTGAAATAATAAAAAATTCACATTTATCTGAAAAATGTTCTCAATTATTTAAAGTTTTTCGATTCTTGTAATTAAACAACTTTATTACCAAAACTCAACAATAAATTTGCATTGATCATTACTTGGATTCAAAGATTACTAAAATAAAGAAGGTGGCCGAACTTTTTAAAAGAAGCTGCCTACGTATTCCAAAAAGTAGAATCAGGCCATAACATAATTTGGGCTCGATTTACTCTCGGGTATTAACACTCTTCTTTTGTGATGCCCTAATTTTTACCAAGGTCGCCCTTTCAGGTTTTCGGCCTTGCGGGCTACTCTAACTTTTGCATGGGTTGCCTTTTCAATTTTTAACCCAGCGAGCTTTTATCTTATTTTATTTTTCTCACAAAGGTATTATTTCTTGTGCTGGTTCAAGTTGATCGGAGTGGAGAACGTATTATCATCTAGATCCATGATGATTACATCACCACCGGCCATAATAATCTTGATCAGATACGGTCCAGCTCAATTTGACTTGAACTTTCTCTTTGGATCAAATACAGGAGTCCTAATCTCCTTAAGAACCAAGTCACCTTCTCTCAAGTCCCAAGTCTTGATTTTCTTGTTGAACGCATGAGCTATCCTCCTTTGGTATCCTTGTATGTGAAACAAGGTTTGTAGTCTTCTTTCATGGAATAAGAGAAGTTCTTCCATCCAATTTCTTTGCCATTCCTCTGCGGAATGAGCCGCATCTTATACTTCCTGATCCTTTCGAAGAAATTTTGTAGCGCTATGATATGGTTGTCTCGATCTTTAAACTTCATAATCATGTCATCCACATACATCTCGACGTCTTTATGTATCATATCATGCAACAAGGTAGTGGCAGCCCTTTGATAGGTTGTCCTTTGCATCATGCGAGAGCAGTAGGTGCTCTATGATGTAGTGAATGTCATCTTTTCTCTTTCTCTAGGGTCTATTAAGATCTAATTGTACCTAGAGAAACCATCTATGAATGACAAAAGGGAGTGGCCCGCTGTACTGTCCACCAAGACCTCAATATGCGATAATGAGAAGTCGTCTTTGGGTTGGCCTTGTTGAGATCTCTAAAATCCACACAAACTCTGATACGTCCAAACTTCTTTAAGACTGGTACAATATTCGCCACCAACTTTGGGTATTCAGTTACCATGAGAAAATCAGCATTGATCTTCTTTGTGACTTTTTTTTTTATTTTCAGAGCCCATTCTGGCCGTATTCTTCCCAATTTCTATTTGACTAGTTTGGCATTGGGATATAAAGGATTATGGTATTAAATAATATCGGGATTAATTTCGGGCATATCTTCGTATGATCATGCAAAAACATCTTTGAATTCTTTTTAATATAGTAATTAATTGTTTACATTCAACTGAAAATAAAGAAGAACCAATTTAGATAATTTGTGGTTTACTTTCATTACCCAGATTTATTGATAAAATTTCTTCAAATATTAGTTAGGCACGTATTTCTTGTTCTCTTTTTTTTTATTAAAGCTTTTAATTCTTTGGGGACATCCCTTTCGAATTGAAAATCATCAAAAAGCGTACAAAATAAATGAATCAACACAAAATAATTAGAACATTCGTTTATTTCATTGATATAAAAAAGAGTAAGAATTATAAAATCGAAAGCAAAAGAAGAAGGTGCATAAATAAACGTGCCCTCGGACTTGGCATCCAACTAATTAGAACAAAATAGAAACTTACAAGATTCTGACTTGACTCGAGACTTGAATCATGCAAAATACAAGAATTTAAAAATAAGTTGTGACATTCGGTGTAGATGGAGGTGGAATGACCTTATTGTCAATAAGATCCTGAATGTCATGACGGAGTTTCAGACAGTTGTTGGTTGGGTGTTCATGGCTCCGATGATATGAGTAATATTTGGTGGGATCGTAGCGTAGTGATAAAGGGTTAAGAGGTGACATTGGATCAAGAAGCTTTATCAACCCTTTTTTGACAAGTCGATCTAGAGCCGTGGATAGAGAGATATTAAGGGGAGTGAACACTCTCCTTGGCATTTTTTGCTGTGACGGATGGTTGTTTCTTGGAGGAGGTGATGAAGGTGAAGAATTCAGTCGATCTGATTGGGGGTTTAGTAAATTCACCTCGTTAGAGCTAGATGCAAGGTTAGTGGAAGAGGTGAGATGGTTTTGGTTGTTTGATGGATAAGGTTTTTCCGGCTTTTGGCTCGTCTCGGCCTCATCAATATCACCAGACTAGATTGTATCTTCTATTTGAACCCCAGCATCAAACAACTACTCGAATGTGGAGAGTGACTGTGTGATCAAATAATGCTTTAGAGGAGACTGAAGATTCTTGACTAGAATCCTCACATGTTCCTTTTCTGTTGATCGATTTGTCATTTTAGCTGCTTTTTCCCTTCACCTGGTCAGAAAGTCCACAAATGACTCTCTGCTTTCTTGATGAGTGGTCTCTAGCTCCCAAGTGGTTACATCTACCTAGACATTATACTTGTATTGGCTGACAAAACCCGTGGCGATGTCATCCCAAGTTTTGGTCTTTGCTACATCAAGGGAGAGGATCTATATCTGGGTTGCCCCAAAAAGTGATCGGTGAAAGAGCTGAGCCTTCAGCTGGTCATTAATTCTCATTGACGACAAGGTACCAACATACATTCAGAGATGAATTTTGGATCTCCAGTTCCATCGAATTTTTTCATGTCGAGCATTTTAAACTTATCCAGGAGCTTGGCGTCTGAAAACAGGCAGAGTCCCCGTATATCAAGCATATATTCCTCGACTCCCTTGGCTTTTCTGAGGACCTTCTCCATCCGGTCGATCTTCTCAGCCAATGTAGATTCTCTGGACTGAGCAGTGTCTTCTTCCTCAACTATCACCTAATGAGGAATCTGTGGTGGTGGCAGAACAACTTGTGGTCCATCGGAAACCTGATTGTCTTCCCAAAAGTCTTTTCCATTGCCATTTAGGTCATCCAATTGTTCATTCACCCCAGACGGACGGGTATGAATTGCCCGAATATGTGATTGGCATTGCATCTGAGTCTGGGTTTGCTGCTCGATGGCCCCCTGTATGTTAGTGATCACTCTCATTAGGGCTGTCAGATTCACTTCATTCTTTGCCATTTCAGATGATTTTGCTATTTGTTCAAATATTCTGTAGAGTTTGCCTTTTATTGTTCTAGCACAAACACGTGTTGACTGTAATCTTCTCGACTCAATGATTTAAACCCGAAGAAAACTTGGATCCCAAAAGTAGAATAACCAGTATCAAACACTTTTTTAGAAAAAACTCTGACGATAGGCAGCAAACATCTTAGATATCCAAAACAGCAAACCGTAATCACTGAAACTGAAGCAATGGCCTTGTCGGGCTCATACAGGCAGCATAACAACTGAACATCTAAGAACCAAGGAAAGTCAAGAAGGGGATTAACCAAATTCTAGCAACGAAACAGGTAAGACTCTGGCAAGATAACAGAACTAAACTAAAGGGATCGGTAAACAAAATAAGCTCACATAGGTCTAATAAGAGTTCAAAGAAAGCGAGCATGAACAAAACGGGGGTATAAAACCAACAACCTAGGAAGAACCCAAAAGAGAGAAGAACTATCCTAAATGCTTCAAAATGAGACATGGGCATGATCCTGAGGAGAAAACTAACGGCATGAAAGCCAAATAAGGCGAAGAATAAAATCGGGGTAAGAACCCAAAGGGAAAACTAACCTAAATCACAAGGGATAATAGAAAACCCACGACAAACCCAGAAAAAAGAACTAGCCTAAGCCGAACAAACCGTGAGACCCTGACCCTTATCTTTTAGGTTATTTATATATCTGATGTGTTTCCTTCAGTATATGAATAGTATCGATGCATGATTTAAGCTTTACAGTTGTAGACCAACATGTATAAATGTGTTACACACTTTTCAGGGTTTGGTAGAGGCTTATTTGGACCTTAGAAACCTGTTTTTGGCTTGAAAAAGTCAAAAAACACAATGTTCTGGGGTTCGGTCGACTGAAGGGCCTGGTTCAGTCGACTGAACCAAAATTTTTGGGTTCGATTGACCGAATTCAGGGGGTTCGGTTGACTAGACAGTGTAATTTTTGGTTTTCTATAATTATGGTAGTGGCGGAGTTTTTGAGATAAAAACCTTTCTTCCAGGCTAAGAAACCCCTTTTCTCTGCCTTCTCTCTAGCTTTGAGGGCCCAGGGCTTGATTTTGAGTTCGATCATTTGTGGATCCTTGCTATCGGGCCGAGGGCTTCGTATCCATCTGGGCAGATTCTCGTTCTGACGCTGCTCAGTTTTGAGACGTTGAGTTCTTGACTCTCAGAGGTAGGATTCTAGACCCTACTGCTGTATAAGGGTGTTTTGTGCAATTATATGTGTTTTCATCGGGTAAAAAATACATCAAATGCTGTTTTCATATTTAAACCTTGGTTTTTGGATAAAAGTGGATTTTTACGCCTTTCTCGATTTATTTCATGATATGGGTATGTTGATATCCGTAGTTTTCAAAAGGAGGTTTGAAAACGAGGTGTTTTGAAAAAAAATGGTGAAAAACGTGCTTTTTGGAGATTTAGAACTAACCCGCGGGGTTGAGTCTCAACTCTTAAACGTTTTGCTGGAAATGATTTTTGATCTCCATGGTTGATGGATTGGACCATTTTATACATGTTTTGTATAAATATTTGTAGGTTTTTAAATGTTATACATAGATGTACCGTGACAGTGTGCGTGTGGTTGTATGTGGGCCTGTAGTGCTCCTCGGTGAAAGTCCAAAAACGTGCGCAGCATAGGTGCTTTGTACCTTCGGGTTAATCCCCGTAAATTGAGTCAGTTGCCTCCGTGAATGGCGATGTGTGGGTGCTCTGGACCCTCGAGTTAATCCCCGTGAATGGCGATGTGTGGGTGCTCTGGACCCTCGGGTTAAATGGAGTCGATTGCCTCCGTTAATGGCGTTATTGTTGTAACTCCGTATAGAACTTGTCATTACCCAGCTAGTCTGTGTGACTTGGGTCTTGGGTAATGGGCATGAGTCTATAGTTATTACTTTTGTCTGTGTGATAGAGTCGGTACATAGGATTTCATTTACATCTTTCTCCTCGGCTGTGTGACCCAAGTGGAGCATACTGTTTTATTACTGCTTTCCCTTAACTGTGGCATGATATCTGTTAGGATGATATGCATAGTTTGAAGGATGAAAA